>JAYESA010000467.1:95000-181957 GCA_036927795.1 Iris macrosiphon
GCTAAAGCTCATATCTCAGCAAATAAGGGCGGAAGAGAGATGGGGCTTCACGTGATGACAATGCAAGAATAGCAAGGGTGGGGGTCTGGATTGCAAAGTTGTTGTGCATGTTCTCGCTTGCATCTTGGATCCCGCTAAAGGATCACCTATAGCGGCAACATTGAAAATAATCATGTGCACAAAAGAGGTAGTTTATCGTAGTACATCAGTAGAAATCCAACTCTCTACAACGACTATTATGTGCATCGATGACCACTCAATTCGACAAGCTAGTTGTGGCAGCTCGTTCGAGTATCCACACTCACCATTGTTGTTGGAGATCTTGTGCCAGTATGATTGCAGCAGCAACATCAAAAGATTAAGGTGGGTACTCACACATGACAACACAACAATGGCGAGGGAGGTGGAGCAGACATAGATGGTTGTTGTGCTTGTTCTTGCTCTCACTCTAAAGCTCGTAGAGGGAGATGCTTTAGATGTTCGTGTGAGATTGTCTTTAGAGAAGATATAAGATGGAGAGATAATGGTTGTTAGTCGTTCTTACATTGTATAACAAATGATGATTGAACAATTGAATGTCTCGGATTTAACTTGAGGTGACACACCATATAACTTTTACTTTATATATATATATATATATATATATATATATATATATATATTATCTTTATCATGAAATCTTATTATATGAATGCATCTGAGACAATAGACTAAAGAATATCTCATTTAAAATTTAAGGTAATATTTGTTGGATCTACTTTCCTTTAGAGAGAGTAAATTATATAAAACTACTAAAAGAAGTAGGATTGAAAATAATAAAAGCATGAAACATGGAAACAAAAAAGTACATATCATATACAACTATTGGTTAGTTGTTGGCCAATGTAGATTTTTTAACTATGGCAATCATGAGATGATGAGTGGGAGAAAGGAGAGAGACGAGAGATAACTAAGGAGACGATAATGGTGTAGATGGTTGTAGTCACAGGGATGTCGATGGCCACTACAATCATTGGGGTCGTTTTCTAGAGATGACGAGAGCAATGTTCTCACGACTCAAGGCGCATAGTGAGTCGCAAGGTACACGAAGCTCAAGGTGAAAGGAGCAAGGCGCATAGTATGGCACGCGATTCGCTAAGTGAGGCACACATTTTTCATATTTATTTAAAACTCTACAAAGTACAATAAAAGCGATAGCAATATCCTAATCAACAAGTTATGTCTAGATAATTTAATAGAAAACAAATTGAAAAACAAATTACAAAATTTAAAATCTCACGTGAGGGGTTGCTAGATTATAACGATGGTATGTTATCCGTAAATAAAGATTGATAGTGGCTCCAACGATGAATTGTTTGATACAGTGAAAAGGGAGGAAACAAAATAATAAAATAAAATAAAAAAGAATTCAAAAGAAATAAGGTGCAATGTAAAAGCCCACTTGAACTATACTTTTGTAATAGAATTTCATCGGTACAAGAAATTCAGCAACAAAGGCTGAATTGAAGATATAAAAAGGACCCTAAAAATAAGGAAAGTTGCAAATTATAAATATAACTTGAATCTTTTGGCTGACAAGATGATGTTGGAAACCAAGGAAGGAGGGTCAACAATGATTGTTGAAGAATTCGGAGAGGATTGGGAGACAAAAGGGTGGAGAGAGAATTTGAAAAGTAGGAAGTTAAAGATAACGAGCCAATAATCTAGTAGGTTATAGTAGGGTACATGTTATGGATTTAGTAGGGAGCGAAAGCAAAGTAAAACAATACAATTTATGTTAGGTTTCATGTGCCGCCTCAATGCGCCATGAGCCTCGTGCCATGGCACGAGTAAGATGTGCACCTCGATGAAACGCGCGCCTCGCACAAGGGCGAGGCACATCGATGAGCCTCAATGCGCCATTGATAACATAGGACGAGAGAGAGAGAGAGAGAGAGAGAGAGAGAGAGAGAGAGAAGCTTCTTATAAATGACGAGAGAAATTGCTTTCCAGAGATTATAAGAGTGAGGGAAGGAGAAGATTAGGGAATTGAGATGCTACTACTTCCGCTATTCTAAGTTAGGATAGCTGTTATATAACGGGTATGAACCATGCCCGTGCTAATGAACCAATTAAGCTAACTTACGTAAAAATCAAGGAAGTTTTACTATATCAGATATCTTTCAGTATTGCTCCCAATCCTGATATGTCGGCCACATTCCAAAGCTAATTAAACGATAAAAAGATGTTTGCGGTGTCATTTTCATCTCCCAAACATGTTGACTCACAATTCTGACATGCCGATCTACATTTATAACAATGGTGAGAATATGTAATCTAGTCCATGCAGTGAATGTTTCCATTTGAGTAACCGACCGTAATATTAGTCAAATGGCCAAATGAGAGAAGTTGCCCCCGGGCATGGGTTTGTATGTGGTGGGTGGGTGTAGGAGTCAACAAGTCAACACCTAACCAAGGTGAGGGTCAGGCGTTATTTTTTCGAGAAATTTGAAGTAAATAAACTTTATACTATAAAAAATTTTAATTTTTTTTAAAGAGGATTTAAACTCACAAGTAACCAAATGTTTCCAAATTGATCATTTAAACATCAAGTAGCTATAAATTGTATGGGGAATTAAAGACCAACAAAAACATGTGACTAGGGTTTGCTTAAGCAATTAAGGCTTCATTTGGTACCCTTTTCAGAGCTTCTGCTTACTATTTTTAAACAGATCCTTAATTTTTGAAGATGCTTGCAGTAAGATCTGATGCCTATTTTGGTTACTTTTGAAAGCAGGAAGAAGGGTGCTTTTGAAAGCAGGGAGAGGGGTGTTTTGTAAGCAGCTTATGACAGAAGCCTATTATATGCTTCAGCAATTCCAAACCCACCATAAAAGAACTACTGCAAACTAAAAACATTGGAAAAACTAAGCAAGCAAAGGAGTAAACATCAATTCACTTAGCTAGAGCAAAGAAGCAAGTAAACCAATGAAGTAATAAATGTTCATCTAATCGCTTTGGAGCCTGAGACAGACAGGTGTCTAGGTACCTTGCATTTGGCGTAGGTGGCTGCTTTCTAGAACGTTCATCGCACGTAATTATACATCACAGAATCTAGTGAGGAACATGTGTCGTGGCGCAAATGCATCCAGATTTAGAAAGACACGGATGTATGTGTGCGTTCACACATATCGGTGTTGAAATTAGAAATTCTGTCAATATATTTTTCTTGGAATATAATGTGTTTATGCAGTCACCATTTGTCTTTCTTTAAAGCAGGAAGGAGCATCTGATGAGGACATCCACCAACTTCCGAAATACATATTTCGAAGGACTGGGGATTCTGCTGATGCTGAGAAACTTGGTGACGAGATATCAAAACCATCTGGTGGAATAATGACCGAGTGTGGTAGTGATGCACCACTTGAGCATGAAATTGCCGCAGAGAATGCAGTAAGCTATTTTCATCTTGTTGTTACATGCTTTAGATTTCTTTATGAGTATTTGAAAAGCCTAATCTGTGTTAGTTTTCCACTTTTTATTGAATAAAGTGTTACTAAAAAATGTACTATAGTCTGTGAGAGTGCTGTTATTGATATCGGCTTGGTTGTGTCAAAATATCACCCCCAAATCTCTAAGGCAGTCCATTTTTTGTATTTTTTTTTAATAGTTTCATTTACCTTGCTAGCATGTAGGAATTACCCTTCAAAGCTGAATGGATATACCAGGCAATCCATTTTTTTATAGTTTCACCAACCTTGCTAGCATGTAGAAATTACCCTTCAAAGCTAAACATGATTTTTATACTACAGGACTTTTTTGTCATTGATTTACTTAAATGTATGTGATATCTGGCTTCGACTTGTTTGTTGTGAAACATGACACAAAAACACAGTAAAGTAAGAGCTATTTTGTAGAGGTACAGTTACATCACCAGCTATTTGTTGTTTACAAGTTCTTTTCTTTTGGGAACTTCTAGGAGTGCTGCATCTGCCTCTCTACCTACGAAGATGGTGTGGAACTTCGGCAACTTCCATGCAACCATCATTTCCACAGCCCCTGTATTGACAAGTGGCTTTACCTAAACGCAACCTGCCCCCTCTGCAAGTATAACATTATAAAGAGCAGCAACAATGGAGCAGAAGAAGTGTGAACCAGGTAGGGTCCCTCATGGTCTTTGTTCACTGTGTTTCCACCTTGTTCTGGAGCTCTACCTCTGTTAGTTATTATGCTCCAATATTTGTTTCTGCTCTTTGTAGTGTTTATAGTCTTTTAAGTACTTGTGTTGTTGGAACTGGTATATGTCGTTTTATACAAATTATGTTAATACAAGTCTCGTTACATGTGTTAAAAATACCAAGTGTATCTCATAAAACTGGCCATGAGTTGATTGTAGTGCGACAGGAGTATACAATATGGTCTATGTTGCTACCTGTGCATAGTTCTGTTCGGCATCTTCAGCCTGAACCCTTGTAAATTTGAAGGGTGTGATGGGTCATTTACAAACTACTGAATTGGTATATACCGTTTTCTTCTCCGTAATTTGTAAAGAGGCCATGTTTAAATGAGAAACAGTCTTTTGAGAGCACACTGATTAATTATCGGTCTTGGTATGAGTAGCTGAATTCTGTATTTTGCTTCTTACCCTTTTCGGTTTTGTGTTTGGCTACTGTGAGTAGGAATTCTGTTTGAAATGGATAGAATTCATGGAATTGTGATTCTACTTGTGTTTGTTTTGTTGCAATTATGATATGCTTATCTAGAAACATTGTTCTTGCGTAAGAAATAGCAGTTGGTATCTTCCCTTGCTTCCAGCATTGCTCGGACGGCAGACCGAAGAAGTAGTTTATTGTGTAAAGCTCCTTGATTCGGTGAACAAAGGAACATGATTTTTCATCATCAACTGTTCTTCAGGGATGCAAAATAACTCTTCAGTTGATGTTTTTCAGTTGGATAGACCATCCAAGCAATAATGGAACCAGATGCACAATCTAGTTAATCTCCTCCAGTAGTGAAGACTGCAATATAACTAGATACAGAAATTTTGCTAGGAAGAAAGAAATCGGGAGAAAAGAAATAAGTTTCAAAAAAATAAATTAAACAACACATTCCGTCAGATCCCGTCTGTCTCAATGGTGGAATTATGTCCAATGCCAGTTTTGTGTAATGTAATGTGTGTTCATTTATAAATGTGCTTGTGTAATGTGTGTGCATTTATATTTACCAAAGCTGGAGATGTGTGTTCATGAAGAAGTGTTCTTCTATATTTATATAAACTTCATGTATATGTAATTTATACATTAAGTGATCAATATTACCAAAAGTGCTCAATAATAAATGTGGAATTTATACAAAAATGTTAGTGGGCAAAATTCTGCCATTGAGACGGCCGGCCAGTCTCATGTTGTATGATTTATTTTTTTGAAACTTTTTTCTTCCAATCTCTACTCCTATAATTAGGTTCGGAAACGCTTTAAAATTGAGCCGTGTAAGCCATATGTAAATTTTCCATCGTTTATTAAAAAAAAAAAAAAAAAAAAAAAACTCAAAAAGAACTTTCTCTCCTTTGGTATATATATATATATATATATATATATATATATATATATATATATATATATTTCAAAACTAAATTTAAAATTATTTAAAAACTTAATTAAAATTTAATCTAAAGAAAAAAAATATCAGAAATATTTAAATTGTTAACAAATTTTAATTTAAATATTTGAACTATTTGAACTATTTTTTAGAAACATCATAAAAATATTTATTTTATATGCAACTCAAGTGATCCATTGCCATCCTCATGCGTGACGTTTCAGATGAGAATCCAAATCCGTAGCAATACCTCCAATTCATTTTGTTACATACTGAGAACTCAAAATTACATTGCATGGATTTGTTTTCGTAAGTTGATCAGAAAACCTTTTTTTTGTAGCATAGAAAGTAGGAAACTGAGCATTTTTAGTAGTACAGTGATGTGATCCCGAGATCCTGGGTTGGGAAATGTTGTGGATCTGCTGAAATTAGCCATGAAGTGCACTTATACAGTGTGAATTTGTGGAAGAAGAAGCTGGATGATGATGAACTAGGGTTTTTTATTCAATTTTCTGATGAGAAAATAAAGGCGGGAAAATACAATTTCGAATAGAAAACAATTTGAAAGAAGAAAGTTGAATGAATACAATTCTGATGCTCTTTCCCTCTGATTTCTCTTATTTATAGGTAAGATGGGTGCCCCTATGCTGAGCTGGCCATGATGCTAATCTGATGCTGAGATGGCACTACTATTGCTGAGCTGGCAGTGATGCTAATAGAACCTGAATTTCCCTTTACTGTCTTGCTGTTCACTCCTTGAGGAAGGATTACAGTGGAGGTGATCTGGTTCTGGTAATACAAGGTTCTTATCAACACCCTCCCCCTCAAATCGACCTTGTCCTAAGGTCGAAGAAGGGGTAAGTCTTGGTGAATTGTTCATATGGAATCCACTGAGCATGTTCTATGTCTGAGTTCTTCCACTGAACCAATATTTCTGTAACAGCCATGTTATCCTTCTTCACCATTCTTCTGTTTAAAATCCTTTCTGGCTCCAGAATAAATCCCTCCACCTGGGTAGGAACCTCTGACTGAACTTCTAGGTTAGAGGACATCTTCTTCTTGAGTTGAGAGACATGAAAAACTGGGTGTATGAGAGCTTCCTCAGGCAATTCCAGCTTATAGGCTACTGCTCCTACTCTAGCCATCACCTGGTATGGCCCAAAGTATTTTGGGGACAACTTTTGAGGTCTATGCTGTCCAACTGAAACCTGTCTATAAGGTTGAATTCTAAGGAAGACCCAGTCCCCTACTTCGAAGCTCCTATCCACTCTCTTAGTGTCAGCCAATTTCTTCATCCTATCTTGGGCTAACTGGAGGTTATCTTTGAGTATCTGCAATGCATTGTCCCTCGAGTTCAAAGCCTCAGCAACATTCTTATCCTGTGGTTGTTCTGCAACATAAGTCAGTAAATGTGGTGGGGGTCTTCCATATACTGCTTCAAAAGGTGAGATTTTGGTTGAAGAGTGCCAATTTGTGTTGAACCACAATTCAGCCCATGGGATATATTTACTCCACTCCTTGGGTTTATGCCCACAGAAACATCTCAAGTAAGCTTCTATGCATCTGTTGGTTACCTCGGTTTGGCCATCAGTTTGTGGGTGGTATGCTGTACTATGCTTGAGGTGAGTCCCCTGTGTCTTGAAGAATTCCTGCCAAAACTGGCTAGTAAAGATAGGGTCTCTATCTGATACAATAGATTTGGGTAGCCCATTAAGCTTCACAACTCCTTCAACAAACACTTTAGCTACCATAGCAGCAGTGTATGGATGACTTAATAAGAAAAGATGTGTATATTTAGTAAGTCTATCCACTACAACCATAATAGTAGTTTTATGATACCTAGTAGGTAATCCCTCTATAAAATCCATGGATACTTCTTCCCAGATCATGGTAGGTATAGGGAGGGGTTGTAATAACCCAGCTGGACTTGTATGTTCAGACTTATTCTGTTGGCAAACCACACAAGATCTGATGTAATTTTTTACTGAAGTTTTCATTCCTTTCCAGTAACAGCTCCTTTTCAATCTCTGGAAGGTTTTTGCTACCCCTGAATGTCCAGCTAGAATATGATCATGGTGTTCTTTTAACATAGTTTCTACAAACTCAGACTGTGGGTCTATAAGTAATCTATTTTTGTAGTATAGCAGTTCATCTCTCAAAGTATACTTCCTGGTATCCAACTTCCCCTGTTCCCATTTATGGAGTAGTTCTGTGTAGTAAGATGATTGCCTCATCTGTTCTTTGAATTGCACTATCCACTCAGCCTGTACTATAGTAATAGCCTGCAGAGAAGGATGTTCCTGTCTTGAAAGGCTATCTGCAGCCTTATTTTCTTTTCCCTTTTTATACTACACCCTATAATTGAACCCATGTAGCTTCATGACCCACTTGAACTGAGCTTCTGTATACAACTTCTGTTCCAGTAAATATTTGAGGGGTTGGTGGTCAGTTCTAATGACAAACTCTCTTCCCCACAGGTACTGGTGCCGCTTTTTGATAGCCAACAAAATGGCTAGCATTTCCTTTTCATATGTGGATAGCAGTTTATTCTTCCCTTTAAGACCTTGGCTCAAATAAGCTATAGGCTTTTCTTTTTGCATCAACACTGCTCCTATCCCTTCCCCAGAAGCATCACACTCTAAAACAAATATTTCTGCAAAATTAGGCATTATGAGAACTGGTGGAGTTGTGAGGACTACCTTCAATTTTTCAAAAGCTTGTTGTGCATTGTCAGTCCAATGAAAGCTATTTTTCTTCAGTAACTCAGTTAGAGGTTTTGCAATGGACCCATAATTCTGGATAAATCTCCTATAATAGCCAGTGAGGCCTAAGAATCCCCTGAGCTCTTTCAATGTTGTAGGTATTGGCCATTGCACCACTGCCTCTACTTTGTTTGGATCAACTTGGATACCCTCTTGAGAAATTACATGGCCTAAATACCCCACTTCCTGTAGTGCAAACTGACATTTGCTCTCCTTGACCTTTAGGTTGTGATCTGACAGCCTCTTGAACACTTGTTCTAAGTGCATTAAGTGCTTCTCCCAGCTGCAACTATAAACCAGTATATCATCAAAGAATATTAGCACAAATTTTCTCAAGAAGTCTTTAAACAATGTATTCATCATTGCTTGGAAGGTTGAGGGGGCATTAGTAAGTCCAAAGGGCATCACCATGAACTCATAGTGTCCCTCATGAGTCCTGAATGCTGTTTTATGCACATCACCTTCAACCACTCTCACTTGATGATAGCATGCTCTTAGATCTAACTTGGAAAAATACTGAGCCCCATGCAACTCATCAAATAACTCATCTATGAATGGAATAGGAAATTTGTCCTTAATAGTATTTTGATTGAGAGCCCTATAATCTACACACATCCTCCATGATCCATCAGATTTCTTTACCAGAAGAACAGGGGAAGAGTATGAACTGGTACTGGTTCTGATAATCCCATTTTCTAGCATATCCTTAACTTGTTTTTCAATTTCATTTTTGTAGATATAAGGTTGCCTGTATGGTTTCTGGCAAACTGGAATAGCCCCAGGGTTTAGAATAGCCCTAGGGTTTAGAGGAATTTTGTGGTCAAAATCTCTTTGTGGAGGTAGCCCTTTTGGTTCTTCAAATATATGTCTGAATCTGTTCAACAAGGTAGAGATATAAGGAGATGTTGTTGAAGTTTGTTGCTTGACTTCCTGGGCATATAACTGAATCACAAAAAACTGTGACATCTGTCTTAAATCCTTGTTGTCAGGTTCTGGCATGGTAGCTTCATCTGCAGGTAGACCTTTGAAACATTGTAACTGTCCTTGTTGGAAGAACTTCATGGTTAACTCCTTAAAGTTCCAAGTGATATCCCCCAAGGTACTGAGCCAACTAGCTCCTAGTACTACTTGGCATCCTGTGATAGGCAACTTAAGTAAGTTAACTTGAATTTTCTTGCCCTGACAGTCTAACACCACATTTGAACATACCCCCTTGCCTTGTAATTTCTCTCCATTGGCCACTAATACCTCAAATGGCTCATCATGTGCACTAGGCAACTTCAACCTCTCACTGAACTGAGCATCAATAAAATTATGTTTAGAACCAGAGTCTATGAGTATCATCATTGGCTTGCTGTGGATAGTGCCCCTTAGCTTCATTGTTGAACATTGCATTGCCCCTGACAGAGCATTCAAAGAGATAGCAACTGATTCTGTTCCAGTCTCTCCATGGGCTTCAATTCCTTCCTCTCCTTCTAATTGGGAATCCTCACCTTGTATTTCATCAGTGACCAACATAAAGAGTCTCTTCTCCTTGCACTTGTGCCCTCGGAACCACTTGTCTTCACACAAGAAGCATAAGCCCAATTTTCTCCTCCTCTCCAGTTCTGCAGGGGGATATTGTATTCCTTGGCTTCTCCTCATTAGCATGAGAATGTGTACTAGGATTTGGAACTGTATACTTTTTCCATTGCTCATTGTTTCCATGGAATGCATTGTGATTAGTTTCTGTGCTGGAAGAAGTCTTACTGGTGATGTAATTTCCTCTGTACCCCCTTCTCATAGCTAAGAATTTAGCTTCATGTAGCTTTGAAAGTTGCATAGCAGTGATCAAATTGGTAGGGTTGACAATTTGTAACTCATATCTGAGCTCATCCTTTAACCCTCCAATATACTGACTAATCAAACATGATTCAGGTAATCTCAATACTTTTTTTGACAACTTTTGAAACTGTGAATTGTACTCTTGTACACTGGAGTCTTGTTTCAGCAGCTTAAGATCAATCATGTGGTCTGTAAATTGGGAGGGACCAAATTCTACCTTAATTGATCTACAGAATTCCTCTCAAGTTACTCTTTCATCTTGGATACTAACCATCCAATCCATCCAATAGGCAGCAGTGCCTTTGAGTTGTACTGAGACAAGCTTGAGTCTATCACAGTCAGGGGTGTTATAGTACTCAAAGAAATTACTTACTCTAATTAACCATTCTTCTACATCTCCTGTTCCATCAAAATCAGGCAGATGAACTCTAGGAGTTGGAGCATTTCTACCCTGATTTTGATGTTGAACTACTTGTTGTGGTCCTTGGAACATTGCAGGAGCTCGTGGAGAGCTTGAATGCATCACTTGTCCCCCAGATCCCATTCTTGTAAGGATTGATCTATTTTTTTGAGGTGGAGTTAATGATCCCATAGGTATATGCTCATTTACAGATGAGGATGGATTAAGCAAAGGAGAATTTGTTCCCCAAGCTTGATGACCCATTCCCTGTGCTGGTGAGTTCGACATAGGAACATTAGGGAAGTAATTGGGTGCAGTGGTGTTAAACTGCAGATGAGGTGCTTGATTGCTATTCTCAGTAAAACTTTTAGATCTCAATATCTCCTCTAACATTTTCTCCATTCTTTCAAACCTTCCAGCCAGATCTAGAACAGTACCTGAGGGGTTTTCCATTGGAGCTCGTCGATCTTCTGCAGTGGTTCCTCCCGATCCGCCATGGCTAGAGCTTCCCTCCCTGCTGGTTTCTGCAACCGTCTCCAACCCCTGCTCTGATACCAAATTGATGTGATCCCGAGATCCTGGGTTGGGAAATGTTGTGGATCTGCTGAAATTAGCCATGAAGTGCACTTATACAGTGTGAATTTGTGGAAAAAGAAGCTGGATGATGATGAACTAGGATTTTTTATTCAATTTTCTGATGAGAAAATAAAGGCGGAAAAATACAATTTCGAATAGAAAACAATTTGAAAGAAGAAAGTTGAATGAATACAATTCTGATGCTCTTTCCCTCTGATTTCTCTTATTTATAGGTAAGATGGGTGCCCCTATGCTGAGCTGGCACTATGCTGAGCTGGCCATGATGCTAATCTGATGCTGAGATGGCACTACTATTGCTGAGCTGACAGTGATGCTAATAGAACCTGAATTTCCCTTTACTGTCTTGCTGTTCACTCCTTGAGGAAGGATTACAGTGGAGATGATCTGGTTCTGGTAATACAAGGTTCTTATCATACAGTTCTTAAATTCTTAATTAACCTTGAGAGGAACTCAATAGGTTCCTGGAGTGGACCGACCAAGAGACGTGCTGTACTTTGTATTTCCGACATTGCCCTGTTGTTTCGAGCTCAAATGAAGCAAGCATCCTACAAATGATAGAGCAAGAAGAGTAGAGCGAATTTGTGGAAAGAAATCAAAATTTTATTGAATTGAAGCAAGATGAAATCTAAATTACAAAGTGAGAAACCCGAACCCCCCCCCCCCCCCCCCCCCCCCCCCCCCTCTCTCTCTCTCTCTCTCTCTCTCTCTCAGTTTCAGAAGGAATTCCGGATCTGTGCGGATTTAACATATGTGGGCCAATTTTTAGACAGTTCTGAAGCAAATTGGAGGGCTCAAATTTGTTGGTTGCTTAATTTTTTTTGATATGTCATTTCCACCGGTCTAGGAACTACGAAATTTTTTTATCGTAACCAACAGACCACGAACCCACTGACATATAATTTATTGGTTGCTTAATAATTAAGAAATTGATTTCCTAATTAATTATTAGGTTGTCTTAGTCTTATGAACATATAATAAATCCTAAAATATATTCAATATTCGAATTATATATTAAACTAAGTACATTATATTATCTAAATAAATACATACCCAAAATTCTACAAACATCTCTACTAATATAAGATGGCTTGAAAACGATTCAAATTTGAGCCGTCTAATCCGTTTTTAAATACTCAATTAATTATTTTTTTAAAAATTAACTAATTATTTAACTACCTAATATGATTTACTTGTAACTAAACAAAATTCAAATGGTTATGGTGGGAGATATTTTTCTTGGTTGTTCGAATTCAATTTCTAGAAACAATAACATTTATATTAAAAAAAAATTAATAAAAAATTTCGGAGCTTATAATGCACGTGCACGTTACAATTAAGAATTTGGCCTGGCTATACACACCCTACCCCCTACTTAACACACTCCATATTAAATTAAATAAAAAGTAAATATATATTAAAAGACATGATTATCCGTCCCTCCGCCGCGTGTCACACGCCGCTCCCCGCGTGCGCGCCTCCGTCCGCGCGTCCCCGCTCACGCTTCCTCGCTACTCCGCCGCCGTTGCTGCTTCCTCCCCTCTAGTCGTCCACTCTCAGCCAAAACAAACCATAATCCCCAAATCCAACACATTTTTCCTAACCCCTCGCCAGCGTCGCCGAGGTGGTGGAGCCCATCTGCACCTCCTCCTCCACCGACGCTGATGAATTCTCCTCCTCCCCCGACATCGTCCCCATCCAGCTGGCGAGAATCCTCGCGGTGCAGAGGTCCGCGTACGGTAAGGGGTCCGGTCGGCAGTTTGTGCTACGGCGGCGGCAGATGCGGGTCGAGACGGGGACGTGGGAGCAGGCGGCGAGGGAGTACAAGGACATGCGTGGGAGCAGGCGGCGTGGGAGCAGACGGCGAGGGTAAAATGGTAATGTAGTAGGATATGTTTAGGACTTTGGTAATTTTAAATTAGTTAAATTTGAATGTGTTTAATATTTGAGATGTGTTAAGTAGAGGGTGAGTTATGTATAGCCCGACTCTTAAGAATTAAGGAGGTTAATGAGTTTGTCAGTTTTGTTGCAGTGAATGAGATTTATCAAATTTTGCGAGAGAACCGTGTTGTTACAATACTTACACTTCAAGAAAGAAGAAGAGATTTCGGAGTGACATCTAGCCGATGTTGATTCGATGGATAATCACCGCAGAGTAAGAGTTCTAGTTGGGATTGATTTTTTTTTTTTTTTTTTTTTTTTTGTGATCTCACTGTCGGACAAATGAGACAGAGTAGTTTGTATTTGCAATTCTTTCATAATAAAGAGTTAAAATTTGTTTGGGTGGCTGCAGCCACCACATATAATTCTGTGATTATTTGTTATGTGATTTATGTTTGCAGGTTTATTTGATTCGTTCTGTATACCTCTCTGGAGGGAAACGAGGAAGAAGAATGGAATTACGTAAATGCTCCTACCATGTTTGTTCCCTTCACCAATCCGAGCCAATGAGAATGCACTCTTTCAATTTGAGCAAGTCTTATTATGTATATAGTTAAGTTTCAGTTTAACCAAATCTTTTAAAGCATTTCAATTTCTCCACATCAAACATTTGGTATCAAAATTTAGCAATCTTTCAATTTAAGCAAGTCTTATGCTTCTAATTAAATTTCAGTGTAACCAAATCTTTAAAGGATCTCAATTTCTCCCCATCAAATATTTCGTATCAATTTTTTTTCTTATCTTGTTTACTTTCTGTTTCAATATTGTTCATATCAAATCTGTAAAAATATTATTATGTTTTCATATTAGTAAATATATACCAAATCTCTCCAAATTTATTCTACTAATTAACTGTAATAATTAAGTAAACAAGCACAGAATGCTGAACAATTTAAATATGTATAATACGGTTCAAATAGACAATAGGAATGACTTGCATGTTGTGAGAAAGAAAGCATCCACACAGCATTCGATTACAATACACGTAATTATAATGACAAGTTAGGTTGACGTGTTTGTTGCAGGTAACAAAAAAAAAAAAATTTATAATATTATTGAAAAATTAGATAAACATTTAAATTATATTAGAATATTTTAAAAATTATTTGAATATATGTTAATTATGATTTATTATAAGTATATTTTTATAATTATGGATATGTGTTTAGTTAGATAATACAATTTAGTTCGTTTAAATCTAATTTAAATACTAAATATATTTTAGAATTTATTATATGCTTAGGTAAGTAGAATGATTTTAGGTTTTTAAATTTTTTTTCCAACTACGTGGGGAGTGAACGTATACAGTTAATTTTTTAAAATTAATAATTGATGATATACATACGGCTTAGACGATTTATTTTTTCGCCATTTTTAAGCAGCATTATAATAACTAGTAATGTGCACGTGCGTTGCACGTGTATAAGAAAATTGTTAATTTTTTTTATTATAAATACTGTCGTTCCTAGGAATCGAACTCAAGCAACCAAAAAAATACCTCCCACCTTAACCACTAGAGTTAGAATTGTTTAGTTGTAAATAAATAATATTAGGTAGTTAAATAATTAGTTGTTAAAAAAATTGTTAGTAGAGTATTTACATGTGATTTAGACGGCCAAGAAAAATACCTCCCACCTTAACCACTTGAGTTAGAATTGTTTAGTTGTAAATAAATAATATTAGGTAGTTAAATAATTAGTTATTTTAAACAAAAAAAGTTAGTGGAGTATTTATATGCAGCTTAGACGGCTCAATTTTGAGTCGCTCCAAGCCTCATTATAAAAGAAGAGAGATATTAGAGAGAGAGATTAGAGATGTAGTTTTCAAAATGATCACAGGAAAACTGTATACAGTTATCTCATCCTCTTTTCTTAAACTGTTAGGTCCCCGACCTAATTGACACTCCATTGCTAACATTTCATGGAAGCTTGACATCAATTTGAAAAAAGAAGAGAGAATTAGGGAAGAAACAACAGGGGATTTTATTTAGGGTTCAAGAATCGATTACAAAAAGGAGGAGGAGAAGACATTACAACTAAAGAAAAGAAATAGATCTGGAAAAACAAGAAAATCATGATTTGTGACCCCTCCCACTTCTCTCACTGGCTTATTTATAGTTTACACTAGTAGCAGTCACTGTAACCGACTGTATGAGCTGGCATAACCGAATTTGCTGAGCTGACATGACCCTGGGATTGATGAAGTGGCAATGACATGTTACAATGAGAGTAATGGTTGTTGCTCATTCTGATATGTAACAGACAATATCATGTCTCTGATACTTAATGAGCCCTGATAGTGATACACTTACGAAGAGAGAACTTAAGAAGAAACTGCAAATGCTTTACAACTGCTACAGATGCTACTCCTCCCTACTGAGCTAATACTGATCCAATGTCAACTGCCCCTCTGATGCCACACTGAGCCAGTATTAGCTAGAATGGGGTCGTATCAATACCACCTTTAAAATTGACCTTGTCCCAAGGTCAATGTAGGAAGGGTTTGATCCATGGATCCCGTACCATATGCAGTTCTTCACCCAAGTTCCTATGGCAGTTGCATCCTCTTCTTCTGATTGAACCGGGGTCCCATACAGTTATTACCCTTTTCTCTAAACTATCATCAAGTTTGTATTGCCTCGACAATTGAGAAGATAGTCTCCTTCGTTTCGTTCTGGGTATCAACAAGTTCAATGCAAAGTTCAGAGAGCCTATTAGATTTCATAGTCTCATTGTCAAAAAATCCAGCCCTTGTAAGGTGTACTTCTTTATTGGCAATGAGACTATACTCCATTGCTTCTACCAATTTTTTTTCCTCAAGTGATAGGTCAAAAAAACTTATCCGGGACAGCCTTTCAGTTTCTACTGCTTGATGGACCTGGAGGATCTGTTGTGGTACTTTAAAAATAATAAGCTTCTTCCACACATGAATGTCTTTTGATATATGCACTTCTAGAGCACATGAGGAAGAAGAAATTTCTTTTCCAAGTTGGGCTATCTTGGTAAGCTAGGACTGAATCTCTGAGACATAACCGAAAGGAGAAAACCTGTGCCAGGAGGTTACATAGTTTCTTCACTTCCTGAAGGTTGCAGTCCCTGGAAATTGTTTCTCCAGTATTCATAGGCACATGAGCGTTACTCAGGACCCTTGCAGCACCTGACTTCATTTCTTCATCCAGATCATGGTCAGTAGCTGCTCTCTTCCTCATCCTGTCACTGAGGGCTTCTCAGGATTGACCTCCAAGGTTTCCTTGCTAGTTATATATCCTTCTCTGTTACCTTTACTGAGTTCATAATCACTTTCCTGGATGGCATTAGAACTTGAGGTAAAGTTAGTACCATGCTCCATTGGAATTTCTACTTTTTTCCTCTACAACATCACCCATGTTGTCAGATATCTTTATATTGGTTTCATACTTAGTAATTGATCTATTGTCAACCATTTGTGCAGGTTCTTCTTGTGGATATGCTGCTACCTCCTTTTGAGAAAATTCTTGGGGCTATTGATATTGAGAAAATGCTGCTGCCAAAGTCTCACCAATACCTCGAGATGCAGGGGTAAATTGAGATGGACCAAATTCAGCTCTAAAGGCTTGGCAAAAATTCTCCCAACTGATTATATCTTCCTTGATTTTCAGTAACCTATCGAGCCAATAGGCCGCAGTTCCCTCCATCTGCACAGAGCATACCTTCACTCTTTCCATTTCTGGGATCCTATAGTAGCTGAAGTAGTAATTAACTTCCAACAACCACTCTTCAACATTACTGACCCCATCATAATCAGGGAATTCAAGCCAATGAGAATGTTGTCCCCAACCTTGTTCCTGGCGTCCCTGAGCATGTGTCCATGTTGCTCTCCCAGTACAGATAACATTCTCTGTGCATAACTTGATGTTAGGTCCTTGATGTTGAGATTCTTGTGGTGTTTGCATATAGGTGTGCATGGCTGGACTACTGATGCATAACCTGCCTGTTGATGATTGAACACGGAAGAAAAATGTGTATGTTCCAGATTTTGCAAACCCTGAAAATTCATTTCATTGCCATTTGATGTGTAGTCTGGGAATATGGTAACTGGAGTAGGAGGTTCAGGTTTTGAGCAATGATGAAACCTTTGATTTTCTTTTGGATTGGAATCCAATGGAGACACATAAGTGAATTGGTAAGGGTTTTGATAATCCATGGAATTGGAATTCAAGGAGTTAGGGTTTGGATTCACCAAAGAATTTGGGAGAGAGATATTCTTGTACTGTCGACTCTCCCTTTCGTCCCTTTCCTTAACCAACTCCTCCAAGGATTGATCTATTTTAGCAATCATGTTATCAAATTTTTCATTGAATTAAAGGAATTTACCTTCGACTGACCGTTGCCTCTGCTCTTGAGGAGCTGCTCTCGAGAGTGATGGCTGGGCTGGTGTTTCCTGTGGAAGTCCTTGCCAAAAATCATAGCCGGTCGAACACCGATCTCCTTCTGCTCCAGAAACAGGATGGATTGAATGTGGTGGTTGTTCCGGTGGAGTCTCTGGCTACGAACCATGGTAGGGCACTCCAGGCGAGGAGTCGATTCTCCGCCATGGCTGCGGATCACGTGAATATCCCGGTGGAGCTCCCCATCCGCCATGGCTGCTCTGTTCAGAAGCTCCTCGAGAAAGATCGAATTGGCTCTGATACCAATTGTTAGGTCCCCGACCTAATTGACACTCCATTGCTAAGATTTCATGGAAGCTTGACATCAATTTGAAAGAAGAAGAGAGAATTGAGGGAAAAAATAGCAGGGGATTTTATTTAGGGTTCAATAATCGATTACAAAAAGAAGGAGGAGAAGACATTACAACTAAAGAAGAGAAGTAGATCTGGAAAAAACAAGCAAATCATGATTTGTCACCCCTCCTACTTCCCTCAATGGCTTATTTATATTTTACACTGTTACTCTCGAGACTTAATCAAAGATGGTAGAACCAGAAGTTGAAGTCGAGATCAGGAGTTCACACAAGAATTTCCTTCCTGATATCTCTCGATCCAACAAGAAGGCAATATATAATATCTGATTACAACAGGAAACAAGATAATAAAATAATCAGAAAAAACTATCTTCTCGTTCTTCCTTGCAATCGCAGTTACAAATGGACAGAACAAAGTTACAACTCACAGAACAGAGAAGGAAGAAGAAGAAGAGACTTTGCTTGTTGGGGTGATAAGGATCACCGTTGCTCAAAGCAAGATTCGCCCCACACGATCTGCTCCCAGGAATCAGCAAGTTCACGTAGAACTTCTGGAACGCTCACTATCACCTCTGTCTGGACTCACACGAACTCTCTGGCTCCAATGGCGGCGACAACATCAACTCTCTTTGTCTCCTCTTTTTCGAAGTAAGTTCTCAAAGAGACACGGAGAGAGTATTTATAGAGAGAGAGTGAAAACCCTAGCCGTCCAATAATTACGGAAGATAGGAACAGATTAATTACGAATCCCTAAAAGTAGGCACGTATTAATTTCAAATCTCTCAAAAAACAGATATGAATAACAGACTGTATTTTTCCATAACCGTTCAAATATATCCGCAGTAGCAACAGCGCAAGCCGCAGCGCATGCAACAACGCGTGCGGTTTCCCATACGACAGCCCATGTGACCGCCCATGCGACCGCCCATGCGAACGCGCATACGACCCGCCCATGCGACCGCGCATGCGACCCTCCCATGAGAGAGCGCATCAGACATGCTAAGTGCAAAGTGCGCCCACAAAGCGCCATTTTGCGCCCTTGAGTCCGAATATGGAATAAATTTCAAGAGAATGACAAAAAGCATAAATGCTTTCAATAAGGAGTTAATTCTTCTTTATCCTAATAAAATACCCCCACATGGCACCCATGTGCCTCACCACACCCCATGTGCATACCTCAACACAAGCAAAACATTATATTGAGATACCCACTTAGTGGTGTAGCCAATGTGGGACTATCTTTCATAGTCCAAAGGCAAAAACACCAACATGCACTAGTAGCAGTCACTGTAACCGACTGTATGAGCTGGCATAACCGAATTTGCTGAGCTGGCATGACCCTGGGATTGATGAAGTGGCAATGACATGTTGCAATGAGAGTAATGGTTGTTGCTCATTCTGATATACATGTAACTGACAGTATCCTGTCTCTGATACTTAATGAGCCCCGATAGTGATACTCTTATGAAGAGAGAACTTAAGAAGAAACTGCAAATGCTTTACAGATGCTACAGATGCTACTCCTCCCTACTGAGCTAATATTGATCCAATGTCAACTGCCCCTCTGATGCCACACTGAGCCAGTATAAGTTAGAATGGGGTCGTATCATAAACACTACTAACAAAATATATTTGCGAAGAAAATATTAAAGATTAGAGCTAGAAAAAGGAAAAAACAAGAAGCATAGATACATGTTTGGATAAAGTAAGTGCCTTCTAATTTCCTTTCTATTCTCAATCTATTTTTATTCTTCTCTCAATTTAATCACTAAAAAGTGGAAGGAAAAAAACCTCTAGGGTTAATGCCCTTTGTCAATTCATAAAAAAAAAAAACAATTCGTGAACTTTCTCCTCAACTCAATATAGACTTCTCTATATGTTTCAATTAATATATAAACTTGTATTTATATTTTATAAATGGTTTTTTTTCAGGTTCAGAAGGGGGAGAATTCTACGATGATTGTCGTGGTTTTTCTTACCCATAGTAAAGGATGGAAGCCGAAATACCATATGGTCGAATTAATGAATCGATACTTTTATTTAGTTATAGAATACATATTATATACGACTGATCGAACAATAATTCCTACATGCTTGCTTAAATTATATATTGTGAATACAACTGATCAAATGGTTGCTTTACATGTTAAATAAAGATAGAATGATTGCATAAACTCCTTATCCTTATCGCATAATGTTAAAATTAGAAAAAAATTATGCCTAAATTATAGATAGTTGATATAGTTGAAAGAATTATATATATTGCTGCATGGAAAGAATAAAAATTGTAACCTTGAAATGCATGATATAAAGATATGATTATGAAACTGCAGAATAGTTAACTAAAAGTGTTGTGCTGAGAAGATATATTTGTGTAAAAGAAAAGAAGAACACAAGATGGCCGTCAGAATAAATGAACGGAATAACATAGCTACGGCTCTAATTATTTGAAAGAAAGAATGGAAGAAATGTTCTACTTGGCATTTAGATACGGCTTCGTGTTGTTTTATCTGATAGATATTGCATATCATGCATTGGTCGTGGACAACTTGTGCACAAGGTTTAATCTCTCAACCAATCTTTGGGGTACTGGAGATCGTGTCGGCATAGGAAAGATTGAACACTCTGAGGCTTGTACGTCCTCACGATCATGGATGCCACGTCTATTAGAGAGATGAACTTGTACGTCACAACTTCTAATTATGAAAAGTCACCAATGAACCATCATAGAGTTAGATCGTATGATAAGGATATTATTCTTACTGGCCTAACAGTTCGATGTAGAGGCGGACATAAAATTACAGAAATTGTATTGTAAATTATTCTAATTCTTATTTGTTGCATGAATGGATAGTCGGTCGCGAGTAAGAATAACTGTATAAGTAATGTTTCTATTATTTTGTGTTTCTTATTATGAATTGTTCCTAAGGAAGAGTTTGGTTTGTATTTAATGTTTCTATCATGCCACTAAAAATTGAATGTGATTTAAGAATAATGATGTGTTTGTTAAAGGAAGAAAGGAATGTATATTGCTCATAAAATAGTCTCTATAATGCTTAAATGAATGAAAGAAGAAAACATATTTTTGATTAAGTATAGAAATTGAAGTATGGCTTTTGATTAAGTTCTAGCATGAAATAGAAGTAGGCAAAAGATAGAAATGCCACCTTTTTGAAAAGAAATATTTTTCTCACATGTTTACTTAGTGTCTTCTTTCAGTTGAGTATAGTTATGTAACTCACGAGTGCAATATTCTCCAATGTACCGATTCCCACCTCCGCAGGTGCTGAATTTTCTGTTAGACTTTTTGAGACGATAAAAAACCCTTATCCTTTAGGAGTTGGAGATTTGAAGGCGCATTAATTATTGTCGTTTATAAATGGATATAATGTATAGAACGATATCATTATAATTGTTTTTAATTTTAAAAGTTGTAAGCCAAGTTAATATTTTAGTTGGCTATTGAAAGCCTTTTATAACCGCAAGTTATGAATAAATTGAGTTCTTGTGTTATTGTTGTTATTTAATTTTTTATATTAATTATCTGCCGGTTCACTTTCAATGCATTGTTGTAGGTTTGTACAACATCACGTTAATTGGCAATTTGAGTCCTTTAGGATCAGGACATTAACAACCCATGTATATAGCAACACAAGGGTCTCGAGCTCCCCTCCACCAGTAAGCAGTCCACGTCCTCCCAGTGTTCTTAGGTTTTCTTAGATTCGCCATGATTCCAATACCTATAATAATTAACAATTTGATGAGATGGTACTCACGTCACGTTTCGACGCGCTCAAGCGAGAACCTGTCCCAGCTCATAATACAGTCCCATGGTCATGCTCCTTGGTGACTTTAAGACAGTATTTTAAAAACCGGACCGATGATCGAACCGAAATGTTTTGGCACAGGTCTAACCGTAGTTCAACCGGATTCAACCAGGTCTGACCGATTTTGGTGGGACCCTTAATTCATTCCTAACTCTAGTAGTTAATATACAAAAATAAAATGTTAGAAATTTGACCATGACAGCATATAATCCCAGGCAGGCATAATCCTACAGAAGCTTATTAGTCCCACATGGGAAAGGTGGCAAAGTAAATGAAGATATCACCTGTATAAATAAGATGCACAAGAGCCCTTTCTCAGCCGCTGAGCTTGGTAACGTGAGCTTGTATGCCACGTGAATATTTTAAGTTGGTTCGGACAAATTGGTCCGGATCAGCTTCATGGGTTTTGGTATTATGCCTGCTCTGGTTGGTTTGAATTATCGGTCCGGTTCGGTTCTAACAACATTGCTTTAAGATCTTAAAGAGCATTTGACCCGTGTCGAGCACTCTCAGACGCCATTGCTATAACATGATCCGTCAGTGTAGATTGACCAGATAGTTGAGGCCGTGGTGCCATGCTCGTCATCCTCTGGATATCTAGCTTTAGTTCGATCCTAGTTGAATCATTTTTTGTTGTATCCGATACTTACTTCCATAATTATCAAACTCACTACATATTATTATCAGACATATGACTTTCAGATTTTGGGGACGTCTATTGACTTGGCTATGCTCATTAGTGGGTATTAGAAAAAAATTGCCTTGGCTAGTGCTGTACTGGCAACCGGCGGCTCCGTTCCTTCTTCCTCCCATACCCCCATCCCCCCTCCTCATGCTCCGCAACCGGCTGCTGTGCTATCGCATACGTTGTCCGACGTCGCTAAACAAACATAAGTCAATTTGGATGGCATGCGCGTCAACAATACACGTTACTAACACGTCAACAATACACGTTACTAACACGTTGTCTGTGGGTCAATGTTTTTTTGCCACATTTTTTCTTCTAAGTTGAAACTCACGTGTACCCCTCCGTAGTTCAGACGTTTACATACCGACATACACCTATATCGATTGATGTAGTTTGTGTTGGTGTTATTTCCTTTAGACTAAGAAAAATAGTTTCACGTTGACTACACTTGATGAGTATCTCAATATAATAATTTGTATGAGTTGAGGTGTGCACATGAGGTATGGTGGGACGCATGGATGCCATGTGGTGGTGTTTTATTAGGAAAAAAAATAATTAACTCCTCAATAAAAGTATTTATGTTTTTTGTCATGCTCTTGCAATTTATTCCATAGAAGATAAGTCCCAAAGCGACTCGGATTCGGACTCAAGGGCACAAAGTGACGCTTTGTTGGCGCACTTAGCACGTTAGCATCGACGCTTATGCGCATTTAGATGCGCTCATTTATGCGCAAGTGCATGTGTTGCTGCATGCACTGTCGCTTGAGCGGCCGCATGAGCGGTTGCTTGCGTGGCCGCTGCTATCAGGGCCGGCCCGGGCCCAGGGCGGACAGGGCGACCGCCCAGGGCCCCATGGGCCAGAAGGGCCCCAAATTTTTTTTTGTCTAAATATATAAATAATTTTGTACCGAAAATAGAACTAGTATTTACCATTGACCATTCTTATCACAAAGCAATTGTTGTGTAGTGGTTATTATATTAGACTTGCATACAAGAGGTTCCTAGTTCAAATCTTGGTGGAGACATATTTTTTATTTTACTTTTGTTTTATTTTTTTTACATTATGTATGGGGCCTCATTTTGAAAGTTCGCCCCGGGCCCCTGTGAGCTCAGGGCCGACCCTGGCTGCTATCATATATATTTGAACGGTTATATATGGAAAGATATGGTCAGTTATTCAGATCCGTTTTTTGTGGGATTTGAATTAATTTGTGCCTTTCTTTCACAACTAGAATAAGTCAAATTAGCGACGTCTGAAAACGTCGCTAAATGACATAAAAATGTCGCTAAAAAGTTTTATCGACGTTCCAGTGAAGTCGCAATTTAGCTAGTCGCTGACAGAAAAAATGTCGCAAAACGTCGCTATAGCGACGTTTATTAGTGACGTCTATACGTCGCTAATTTTTTTCAAATTAGCAATGTTTAGCGACGTTACATCGCTAAATCAACGTGTCATTTGTCGCTAAACGTCGCTAATTTTTTTTTATTTAGCGATATTTTGCAACATATTTAGTAATATTTTGCTGACCTGGTAATACTGTCATGTCAACAATTTAGTGATGTTTAGCGACATAATTTAGCAACGTATATAAATTTCGCTAAATTACAATTTTTTTTAAAAAAATCTGAAAAAAAATGTATGCTTGTAATTTGTCATATAATTAGTCATATATCCTTTTAATATCAAAGTTCATAAAATAGACGAATCCGGAACAACGCTCCGTTGAATTTTCTGGGTTCGTCGACCCCTTCTGTGGAACCCTCAATACCGATAAATTCACATACATTATTTAATATGAATAATAAAGTAAATTTTGAAGAAAATGACACATTGGAATTACAAACCGAGTCTCAAAAAAATTTTGTCGTAAAGAATGCAATAAATATCCACACAACTGAGTACAAGAAATAAACTCTGAAGGCCTCAATAAATGTATAATATTCATAAATGACCCAATATCATGGGTCAAAACACAAACAACCAGTAAACTGTCCTAACTCGGACTACTGCGGATTTGAAGGAGGATGAGCGTACCAGCGCGAATCAGGGATAAGAACAACTCACACTGCTCCCGTAAAATCGACACCGATGTCGATGAAGAAGGCAGTAACGTCGGTGGATTCAGTGTCGATGAAGGCGTACCAGGAGGACGTATCTGCTCTAACGATGCTAGTCGATGGTTGTATGAATCCATGGTAGATAACAATCTTGTATTGCTAGTAGCCATTTTCACCAATTAGCGACATTCTGCGGTGCAACGTCGGTGTATGAGCGACACAAATTTAGTCATAAAACGTCGCTGATATTTCTATACTTAGTGACGTTTATTGTGTCATTAAACGTCGCTGACATTCTTTCGTTAGCGATGTTTAGTAACGCATATACGTCGCTAATATTTTTTGAATGTAGCGACGTTTAACAACGTATTTTAGTTACGTCTTGATGACATGGCAGAGATTGCCAAGTCAGCAAATTAGCAACTTTTTGCTACATATTTGCGACGTCTTGGTACAGGGATAGCGATATTCTGATACCTCTCTGCGACGTATTTGTACGTCGCTGGACGTCGGTAAATATCGCTAAATTGCTGTAATTTTAAAAAAAAAAATACAAATTGTTACATAATAATTTATATAACAATATTCAGCCTGCAGTTTATACAAATATATTCATAGTTTATAAAAATCCTTTGTCATAAATAAGCAAATTATTAAACACCGATAAATTCAAATCTACTGTCACTGTTGGCCAATGTCATACAAATTAAAACGTACAAAAAAGTCTAAAATAAATATCCTCATGTCACAAAAAAAAAAATATACAAAAGACCAAAAAATGGGCCAATGTCACACAAATTCTCCAAAATGGGCAAAATTCACACAAACTCATAACTATCTGTCCAACCTAGGACTAATGTTGATAAGGAGGAGGAGGAAAAACATCGTCGCACAATTGGGATACGATATAGTCCAACTGGCCCTGTGAAAGCATCACCGAAGTCGAACTAGGAAGCAATATCGTCGGTGGAGTCGGTGTCGATGCCGGCGAACTAGGAGGACATATCCTCTCCAATGTTGATAGGAGATCATTGTATGAATTCATGACACCTATAATCCGAGTGACGAAACGCTGTGTCGATGATGCCATATCCGTAATGTCCCGCTGTGTCACATCGGTCTTCTTTTCGAGCCTCGTGATTATTAGTTGATGTATTTGTTTTGTTTATCTTATATTCTAGTTTGGTAGTGGATTTATTTTCACCCGACTATCATCCTTTGATACTTCATATTGAGATTTAGTTACATAGTGTAAACCCCCAGATTTTGCAAGAATTTTTAAATTGGGATTTTTCGTAATTTTCTGGAATTTTCTGGAATTTTCTGTAATTAAAATCAGGGTTTTTAAATATTAAATGATTTTTAATTGTTAATAAATAATATTAAAATATTATGAAAATAATATTTTTGAGTGTAAAATGAAAAACTGGACTTAGGGTAATTTTTTTGGAATTTATCGGGCCTCGGACCTAATTTAAAACCCCTGAAAACAATTATTAATATTTATTTATTTATTTAAACATTTATTATTAAATATTATTATTATTATTATTATTATTATAAACCGGCCCAGCCCAACCGCTCCGAGCCCGGCCCAATACCCTAGCGGGTCGGGTCGGGTCGGGTCCGCCTGAACCCGACCCGCCCGGACCCGCACCCGAACCCATTCCCCTCTCCCTGACCCAGTCGACCGGCCGCCCGCGTTTCACGCCGCCTGCGCCGCATGCGCCGCCCCGCCCGGCCACGCGGCGCCCCGCCCGGCCACGTAGCCGCCTCCCTCGGCCCTCACCTCCGCCTTGGCCGGCCTCCCCGACCTCCCCCCTTCCCTTTAAAACCCTTCTCCCTCTCCGGCCCCTTCCACCACCACTCGCCACCACGCCGCCACGCCCACCGCCGCCGCTGCTCGCCGCCGGTCGCATCCTCCGTCGCCTCCTCCTCGTCTCGGCCACGAGCCAGACGCAGCAGCAGCTGCTCGAGTTCGCTCCGGCGCCGCCGCCGTCGGCCTGAGACGCCGCCGCCTCCGCTGAGTTCGCCCCGCCTCGAGCCGGCCGTCCCCGAGCCATCCGCCCTCGTCCAGCACAGCCCGGCGGAGCTCCGACCGTGTCCAAGACCAAACCCTAACCCTAGCCCTAATTCTTCTCTGTGTCGGACACGGGACACAGGACACAGTGTCCTGTGTCGTGTCGGACACGTTTCAGACCCCGGTTTTCGGGCCTCGTTCAGGTGCGTGTATCTTTTTGCTCGTAGCTCTGTTTTCGATTCCGTAAATTGTGTTGCGAAGCCTGTATGACCCTCTCGGTGCCCGGACAAACCGCTCGGGGCATCGCGTCCTGTGGTGATCGCACACCGCGATCCAAAAACAGGAAAAACCAGACCCTGTTTTACCCTGAAACTGAGTACGCCCCGCCAAACGGGATGACTTGGTCGTGTGCGGTCTTCACAGATACGTGCGCACCATCGATACGGGCGTGTGAGATTTCGCGGAAGCTGATTCGGGTGTGCGTGCACACCGGAATCAACGCGTATCCGCGGACATCGCCCCGTATCCGACTTTTCTGCAATTTGCCCTAACTTCTTGTACACTCGTCGGATCGAGACGAAACTTGTGCCATCGGACTCGTAGCGATACGCTGGTCCTGTGGGTCAAGTTTGGTTCGATTCTGAGAACGTTGACGAAATCGCGTGTCGTGGGCCCCACAGGCCCCGCTCGACGGACGATTTTGTGATCGGCTCATCGGAATCCAATTCTGGAAGTTTCGTTGGGTTCGTATCAGCGTTCCTGACCTGTTGACACTAAGTTTGGTGAATTTGGAGACCGTTGACTCGGACACGTTTTTCGGTACAAAGCGGGCCCACCGACGGACACCGTTTTGACCCAAAACTGCCGTTTTTGCCCTTGTCTCCAAATTGGACCCAAGGACAGGCGTTTCTAGCTATTTGATGTCTTATGAGCATGATGGTAATATCTATTTCAGCATTTGGACGCATCTCTGGAATATTTCCCCCAAGTACAATTAATTGGATCCAAACAACAGGCAAGTACCAGCACTTCAAGTTTAATCTTTATATTGTGATAGTTAATTCCCTGCTCTACTAGTACCCTTGATGATTACACGTAGTGCTAGAATACTGGATTTTATGTCTTGGATACTGTATTTCATGTCTTGCTTTTCATGTCGGGTGGGAGAATACTAGAAGGCATGTAGTTTACCTTTTCCCCTATCATGTTTAATAGCTGTTGGTACGCGACTGTACCCTCAGCCGGATCTCGATTGTTCATGTTTAATAGCCGTCTATGACGGCCGGATTAGCCTTATAAACCCCTACATGCCAACTATGTATTCTAAAATAAACACAAGTTCACACAGATAGCTTCTGGTCTTGTTATAGTTCTTGCTGACTGTTGTAGTTTTATTTCCTGTCTCATATTATTCCTGCTTCCTCATATTCCTGTTTATAGCGTTAACCTTGAGATATTAATGTCCTTTTATGCAATTTTCTCAATATGATACTCAATTTAATTGTCATAAATATTTAGTTTAATCTTGTTGTGCATTGTGTACTTTGCTCCTTTCCTGACTGGATCCGTTGTTTTTGGCGATGATGAGAACTTTGCCCCTACCTATTATGGCCCCTATGAGTTAGCAGGTGACACATATGAGGAGCCGGTTCCCACTCAGGAGACTACCTTTGAGGAGGAGTAGCCAGTTAGTTATTATTTTATTTCCTTTCAGCATATACTCGGGTTTGTCCCCGATCTATCTTCTGGCTTTGTATTAACTATGGATCTGTTGTCACAATTTGTTTTATAAAAGTTAGCATTCCTATTTCCTGTTACTTTCCTTGTCTATTTATTGTGGATGAGATAGCTTTAAAATTACCTGTGATTATGACCTAGACAACGTACTACCGTCGACACTGCGGCGTAGGCTGGACGTACCCACGCACTCGTGCCCGAATTTCTGGGTGCGGATCGTGACACGTTTTTATGGTGGCCCATGCAGGTCAACGACTAAATTGTTCGGTTTCAACTCAGGGACCGAACAGGCCTGCAATAAAGCTAGGATAAGTTTATAGGATCTCATCCACCTGCTTGAATCGTTTTTTTTGATATCTGTATCATATTCGAACTAATATGAACTTGCATCTTGCCTTGATTCCTGTGCGCCTCTTATTGGTTATTTTGGATACAGGGAAATGGACCCACAAGCCAGCAACGAGGCTCATGCAGAAACACCACAAACTGTTGTGGTTACCCAAGAAGACGATGTGATACCAGTCGGTGAAGGCCAATCATCACAAGGCAGTCAAGCAAGTCAGCCTGCCTCAATAATCCATCAAGATGGCGTTCCACCCTCGACACAGCCTATTCCACCGATGTCTTCCTTCCCACCGGGACCGCCTATGGACGAACAGCAGATGTTCCGCATGTTCTACATAATGATGCAAGCCTATCAGAAGGTTCAACAAGAAACTCAGCAAAACCAAGCGGAGAACTTTATCGACAAAATTAGCCCGGAGTCACGGAAGCTGAGCAGTTCAAATGCAATTACCTTCGACGAGGACGTTCTTACTGCAGCGCGACCTGTGGAGTGCACCACAAGGATCGAGTCTAGCCGGAAGCGGCCGTATGCGTCAGCACCAGACCAAGCACAACAGGAAAAAACTGCAAAGCGACCACAGATGAATCCAACTCCAGGACAGAACCAACAAGCTCCCACTTGTGGCTATTGTCGAAAACAAGGTCACATTTGGCAGGATTGTAGAAAGAGGCTAGGTGCCTGTCTATATTGTGGATCAGCAGCACATCAAATGAAGGACTGTCCTGCTGCTCAAAGACGCACAACTGCACAAAAGTTCCAGTTCAGGCCAGGCCCCAGCAGCGCAGTAGAGGACACCACCTCAAGAACACGGACAAGCTTACGCGATGACCATGGAGAACGTGTAGACTCTTAGAGTAACTAATGCGCGTAAGTGATTCGTAGATACCATTTTCTAGTATTGTTTTAGCTTTTGCCTACTGGTTCGTGACCTCAGCCCCAACCTAGTAACTTTAAAACTTGCTAATAACCTGGTATGTTTTTATATTTAATAACTGTAGAGATTGTAGAGTCTTCTGTTATTTTGCTTATTGTGCGAACTTCAATAATTTGTACCTCCTTTCATCATCATCTAGCGCACTTAATTTTGCCGTACTTGATTTACGCTGCTAGTCTATAGCCTAGTTTTGCAAGCTTACTCTTTATCGAGCTTGTTTATGATAAATGTATTATTGGGGAGGCCCACAATGATACATTTCAGAATCAGTGTATTACGGTCTGATCAACCATAGTGCGCTTGATTCGCCCTTCGAATTAATACTTTACGTGGATTGAGATATAGTTGACCTATATACTTGCCCCCTAGATATTTCCGAGCATATCGTATCGATTACATAACTGTATTAATACGAGCATGTGAATAGGAATTACCGAGATAGGATTCAATCCACAATCGCTTGACAATTCCCACCTGAATACTTTAAAATGTCTTGATCCCGATATTTCTGTTCTATCACCCCACCCTTGAACTCTTTATTATTGATCCTCGTCTTCCCTTATTTCGGAAAGACGAAACCTCGTGCTTGGTATAAGTCTGATGCACAGAGAATGCTGGATATGTCCCATAGGCCGATCACATACTTGAGGATTATTCTTTCGAAATTAAGGACATATCATGAACGGCGTTGAAGTTTCGAGGATTGAATGACATGAGTAACCATATTAAGGAATATTTTCTTAGGCATATAGTCTTTTGTGATGGATGGGTAAATCCTAAGTTGGGTAGCAGTGCCGTCAACTCGAGATAAATTTCTTTGTGATCGAGTAAGATTAGATTGAGAGAGGTTCAAGCCATCCTAATTTTGAAAATTTAGAGGAGTGATTTAGATGAATAATGAATTGATATCGAGAACCCAATAAGTTGTATCTTGGATACATGATTTAAATTTTGAGTAATGAAAGTAAAATCGTCAATTTGAATTTAGAGGATATAATTCAGACTTGAATATGGCGAACTACATTTAAATTATTTTTCAATTTGATGATAGAATTAAAAATTTGAGGGTTGGACTACCTAGTTAGAATATTGAGAATGTGAATGGAATTTAAAGAGTTGAAGCATACAATTGTGAATAGGAATATTGTTGGACTCGAATCACTTCTAGAGGAATTTATGTTAATTAGAGGCAAAGTCATGTGCAAATCTTGAAAATGCTATATGGACTTAGTCAAATCTGCCTGTGGGTAATTTGAGGAAGTAAGAAGTAATAACCATAGGTTAAATTCTTGATTGGAACAAGTAGTCGTCTTAAACTTTGAAGTGATTGCAGTGGATATGATTAGGCTTTTAATTATCGCAAATAGATGGCGATCGACTTGCCCTATGTACATGAAGGATTAACAGAGTATGGCTTAATTTTAAATTTCGAGGACGAAATTTTTATAAGTTGGGTAGATTGTAAACCCCCAGATTTTGCAAGAATTTTTAAATTGGGATTTTTCGCAATTTTCTGGAATTTTCTGTAATTAAAATCAGAGTTTTTAAATATTAAATGATTTTTAATTGTTAATAAATAATATTAAAATATTATGAAAATAATATTTTTGAGTGTAAAATGAAAAACTGGACTTAGAATAATTTTTTGGAATTTATCGGACCTCGGACCTAATTTAAAACCCCAGAAAACAATTATTAATATTTATTTATTTATTTAAACATTTATTATTAAATATTATTATTATTATTATTATTATTATTATTATAAACCGGCCCAGCCCAACCGCTCCGAGCCTGGCCCAATACCCTAGCGGGTCGGGTCGGGTCCGCCTGAACCCGACCCGCCCGGACCCGCACCCGAACCCATTCCCCTCTCCCTGACCCAGTCGACCGGCCGCCCGCGTTTCATGCCGCCTGCGCCGCCCCGCCCGGCCACACGGCGCCCCGCCCGGCCACGTAGCCGCCTCCCTCGGCCCTCACCTCCGCCTTGGCCGGCCTCCCCGACCTCCCCCCTTCCCTTTAAAACCCTTCTCCCTCTCCGGCCCCTTCCACCACCACTCGCCACCACGCCGCCACGCCCACCGCCGCCGCTGCTCGCCGCCGGTCGCATCCTCCGTCGCCTCCTCCTCGTCTCCTCCCAGCTCGGCCACGAGCCAGACGCAGCAGCAGCTTCTCGAGCTCGCTCCGGCGCCGCCGCCGTCGGCCTGAGACGCCGCCGCCTCCGCTGAGTTCGCCCCGCCTCGAGCCGGCCGTCCCCGAGCCATCCGCCCTCGTCCAACACAGCCCGGCGGAGCTCCGGCCGTGTCCAAGACCAAACCCTAACCCTAGCCCTAATTCTTCTCTGTGTCGGACACGGGACACAGGACACAGTGTCCTGTGTCGTGTCGGACACGTTTCAGACCCCGGTTTTCGGGCCTCGTTCAGGTGCGTGTATCTTTTTGCTCATAGCTCTGTTTACGATTCCGCAAATTGCATTGCGAAGCGTGTATGACCCTCTTGGTGCCCGGATAAACCGCTCGGGGCATCGCGTCCTGTGGTGATCGCACACCGCGATCCAAAAACAGGAAAAACCAGACCCTGTTTCACCCCGGAACTGAGTACGCCCCGCTAAACGGGACGACTTGGTCGCGTGCGGTCTTCACAGATACGTGCGCACCGTCGATACGGACGTGTGAGATTTTGCGAAAGCTGATTCGGGTGTGCGTGCACACCGGAATCAACGCGTATCCGCGGACATCGTCCCGTATCTGACTTTTCTGCAATTTGCCCTAACTTCTTGTACACTCGTCGGATCAAGACAAAACTTACGCCATCGGACTCGTAGCGATACGCTGGTCCTGTGGGTCAAGTTTGGTTCAATTCTGAGAACGTTGACGAAATCGCGTGTCGTGGCCCCACAGGCCCCGCTCGACTGGCGATTTTGTGATCGGCTCATCGGAATCCAATTCTGGAAGTTCCGTTGGGTTCGTATCAGCGTTCCTGACCTGTTGACACTAAGTTTGGTGAATTTGGAGACCGTTGACCCGAACACGTTTTTCGGTACAAAGCGGGCCCACCGGTGGACCCCGTTTTGACCCGAAACTGCTGTTTTTGCCCTTGTCTCCAAATTGAACCCAAGGACAGGCGTTTCTAGCTATATGATGTCTTTTGAGCATGATGGTAATGTCTATTTCAGCATTTGGACGCATCTCTGGAATATTTCCCCAAGTACAATTAACTGGATCCAAATAACAGGCAAGTACCTGCACTTCAAGTTTAATCTTTATATTGTGATAGTTAATTCCCTGCTCTACTAGTACCCTTGATGATTACACGTAGTGCTAGAATACTAGATTTTATGTCTTGGATACTGTATTTCATGTCTTGCTTTTCATGTCGGATGGGAGAATACTAGAAGGCATGTAGTTTACCTTTCCCCCTATCATGTTTAATAGCTGTTGGTACGTGACCGTACCCTCAGCCGGATCTCGATTGTTCATGTTTAATAGCCGTCTATGACGGCCGGATTAGCCTTATAAACCCCTACATGCCAACTATGTATTCTAAAATAAACACAAGTTCACACAGATAGCTTCTGGTCTTGTTATAGTTCTTGCTGACTGTTGTAGTTTTATTTCCTGTCTCATATTATTCCTGCTTCCTCATATTCCTGTTTATAGCGTTAACCCTGAGATATTAATGTCCTTTTATGCAATTTTCTCAATATGATACTCAATTTAATTGTCATAAATATTTAGTTTAATCTTGTTGTGCATTGTGTAGTTTGCTCCTTTCCTGACTGGATCCGTTGTTTTAGGCGATGATGAGAACTTTGCCCCTGCCTATTATGACCCCTATGAGTTAGCAGGTGACACATATGAGGAGCCGGTTCCCACTCAGGAGACTACCTTTGAGGAGGAGTAGCCAGTTAGTTATTATTTTATTTCCTTTCAGCATATACTCGGGTTTGTCCCCGATCTATCTTCTGGCTTTGTATTAACTATGGATCTGTTGTCACAATTTGTTTTATAAAAGTTAGCATTCCTATTTTCTGTTACTTTCCTTGTCTATTTATTGTGGATGAGATAGATTTAAAATTACCTGTGATTATGACCTAGACAGCGTACTACCGCCGACACTGCGGCGTAGGCTGGACGTACCCACGCACTCGTGCCCGAATTTCCGGGTGCAGGTCGTGACACATAGTTATTGGTTATTTATCTATTTATGATTTTCGTGGATGAGATTTAGTCGTACCCTGTGACTTGTGATAATTATATACCACTTGTGAATTATTGTTATTCATATTATAGCGTACGAATGTGTTATGGTTTCCATATATTGGAGTTGCCATATACATGTGGCTGGCATGCTTACGTGTTCCTATGCCTACATATTTTGGGACTAGGGCGTGACAAAATCCAATTGAACATAATCTCCTACTCGGTTCTTACGTCGTGTTATGTGTATGTTGAGTCAGTCTCATTTGCGCCTTAGCGCGGGACATACTGCTTCACGCGGAGTACGTTTCAACTGATCTTGATTAGCGATCTAAGGCCGAGGTAAACCTATACAAGTTATTTTGCTTGTTCATTTGGATCGTGAACATATTCGAAGTGCCCCTCAAACATATGCATGTCAACCAGCTCGGAGATAGCGAAGTCGTAGCACTCGAGTTTCATATCTCCTTGAGACTTGGATCGTGCACACGTTCAAGGCGTCCCTCAAACATATGCATTCAACTAAACTTAGAGATAGTAAATCAGACAAGCTACTTGCGAAAATCTCAAGGATTTTGCACAGGTCGACGCAAAGGCCTTAGCATCACGATTTCATACAAGCAATCACATCATTCAAATAAGCTTTTTGAAAGTATTAAGGCTCATTGTTGGAACATTCGTTTGGGACAATAAGAGAGAGTGTGCACATAACCCACGAACGAGCTTTTGAAACTATGAAAATCGAAACAAAGTCCAAAGGCGTATAAGCCAAGCTCTGATACCATTCTGTCACGCCCCGATCTCCTGCAGGCTAATCGGTCGTCCCCGCTGGGTACGAATCACCGTGCCAGCGCTCCCGCGGGACGATCGCTTCGACCCATCTGGGCGTGATGCCGCACGAGCGTGAGCCACGCCCGTGCAAGGCCGTGATTCATTGGCTGGCGGTAAGGGGTCTAAGCCACAGAGTCGCACAGATTGTCCGAGTGCAGCGGAATTATAAAATGCATAGGCGATTTGGTAACAAGTTTACTGAGTCGACAATAGAGGAAGCATTGAATAACATAAGTAGAAGTAAAGCAATTTCTTTATTGATATAAACAAGTGTTACAGGTGGCTCATAGCCAAGATTACAAGTCTCTCAAGCCTCTCTCTCTGAAACAGTAAAAGCGTGCTAAGTGGCTACATTTTTGTGGAATGATGCATAAATGATGTTCCAACATTATGTCTTGTATATGTGCTTCAATTCCGGATGCAGCGCTCCAAGGCTTCGGATTTGACTCCACGCCTTAGCACGCACGAAGGAGGCATCTGCACCGAACGAGGTACTCCCGCACCCTGCAAACAACCAGGTGGATTATCAGTACACGAATGCACTGGTGGGGAGGCTACTCGCTCGCTCGACAAATCCAAACACGTAACATAGGTTCCGTACACCAACTATTATGTTGTCTTACTAGTTGCCTTAGGATCAGTTTCATGGCAAAGATTGAATAACCTAACTCGTGTGACAGTGCGCCGTTCGATATAAGAGGAAACATGACGAGACTTACCAACTTACCATGTGACCTTCCCTGTCCAAGGCAAACCAAGTTAATTTAAGCACGAGCATTCATAATAAAAACCAAGGTTTTAACATATGCAAACACGAGTGTTGTTATATCATGATCGTTCAGGTGTTCAGTTATTCTTTTGATGCGACGCAATGACTCACACGCGGATAGCCGCTAAGCGAGAATGACTTATCTATATGAATATTTGTCGTCGGCATAGCCATAAATGACGACTTATAGTCTTGAACGAAGATGGGATTGTAACTAAAGTACGTGAGAGGCGCCGCAAGCCATCCCGTCCAGCACGTGAGACTATCGTAAAGTTTTGCCCGGATTGGATCGGTGCCAGTGCCCCAGCGACCGTCCGCGGAACCATTGACCTTGTGCACAAGTTGTCCATGACACGCAAGTCTTGGGTTTTCCAATTTCACACAACTGTTGACATGATAATCCATGATTTTCTTGACGTTATTCTCGTTCAGATATAACTTGATGTGATAATCATTCAGGTGTAAACTTTACATAATCTTCGTTCAGAGTTAGACTTGCCTTGATGCATTCCCCTGGTGCGGGGATTGCCTTAGCGACCCAACGGTTCCGGATACTTGCTGGTTTATTTTACACAAAAGAACCATTTGATAGTCTTCTGGTTGATTCGAATTGATTCGAATGAATGCACGATAAGCAATAGTGTTCTTGATTGTGGCATAATTTTGTGTGAAAAACATTGAGGCAAGGCAACATTAAGAACTTAAGTAATCGCGTTAACTCGGACCCGAAGGTAAGTCGATGAGTGATACCGTAAAGGAACTTACCGAGCGACATGATCTAGGGTAGCATGCGAGGGTCTGAATATAAACAATGTTTCAATTCCATGTTCTAACATAAGCAATAGAAGTTGGAATTATTCCCTTAGCTAGGTGTGTTGTATTCTTATTAGCATGCATGGGGTGATTCACCTAGCAACTAGCATGTATCGTTTCATATTTTAAATGTGCTGGCTAAGCAAAGACAAGTTCACCATAGCCACCAACCTTAGCGATAATTCGCTTCGGTTGAGCGATACGTCGAGCGAGCCTCTGAAAGCCTAAGCCGAACTCCTGTAGGGACAAATCTGGATATCCTTTGCCTCAAACGAGTATTCTCGTCAGAGCAAAGTGGTTTAGGACGTTGCACTTTTTGCCGTTTGAATCGGTAGTCCACTTGAGCGGAACGGGGTGTTACACTGCCAACACCGAACTCGGATCGACTTCGATTTTGAGGTTCTGGAACACCACACTGAGTTTGGCCCGAACTCGGCCAGGGACCGAGTTCGGACCAAACTCTGCCCCCTTTCGCAGACTTGATTCCCAACAATCTTTCCCTCTAGTCTGATGAGAGGTGTTGGCTCTATGGCTCCTCAACTGGACTTCATGTTTGTCGCCCCGCGACAGAAATCATGCTCCCCCATGCCAGCTATCTTCAATCCCCCTAGTTGCTTTGCATCTTCCGTCATCTCCAGCTCCTCGACCGTGACGTCGACGTTAGCTGTCATGCGTAGCACCTCCTGCACCATAGGGATCCTGTCGATATCAATAACACGGCCAAGACTGAAGTCCCTGACAATCAGCCACACCGTGAGTCTTGGCTGCATGTCCCTGACTTTTGTCTTCCACCGAAATATCTTAACGTTTCGACGAGCTTTTTTACCCTCGCCTGGCCCAACCAAGCGGATGGTGTGATTCTCTCGAGATTCGAACTACTAAATCTGCCCACCTTCGTGTCCAAACCTGAAGTTGCCCCATACACATGCGTCCTCGAGCAGAACATCACATACTGTGCATGCCGTCGATGACCCACAGCTTCCCTTGAACTGTGTGAATGATGATGCTCCCGCCTCGGATTAAGTTTGCTGCAAAGCTTGATCTCCTCCCTGGCCTCGAACTGCTGAAACCAATATCACTCCATAAAGCTTTGGCAAACCAGTAGTCGCCAAAATTGGATCCGCGGAATAACCCCCACCTGAAGACCGACCAGCTGTCATGGGACCGACAGACTGACCCTCAATCTTTGACTTATCACCATTCGTCGCTTTATCTCGACGAACCGAATCCTCTGTATCTCTCAAAGTATCTCAAAGTCCCTCCAAGACAAGTTTTTGACGATCCACCTCTTGTCGAATACCCCTCGAGCCTCCATCCAGTGTCTGTTGCATGCATGTACAACTCAGCGGCTTGAGCCTGTATATGCCACAACACAAATCTCCTCGAGCCAGCTGCTGGAAACCCTTCGTAAGCATCCAATCTTTGTCTCCAAACAAACTGCAACGACCATCATCCGTCAGCCTCCCTACCGAAACCAAGTTATAGCGCAAACTCGGTACATATCGCACATCTTTGAGAACGAAATTCTCACCAAGCTCCGTTGTCAAGTGCACATCACTGTTGCCTACAACTGCAGTCATCCCCTTGTTGCCCATCTTTACATGTCCAAATCTGCCGTTGGTATGACGCGAAGATCCTCCTATATGGAATGGCGTGATACGATGCCCCCGTGTCCATGACCCAGTCGTCATTATGCCACATGCCACAAGGTTCCTCTGCGTCGGTTGCTGCGATGATGATATCTCCTATAGCCGTGAGATCCTCCTGATCATCCTTGCCTTTGACCTTCTCAGCTTTGAGCTTCATGCAGTTCCTCTTGATATGACCCCTTTCGTCACAGTGATAGCAGCCCTCATTGGGGTCAACAATTGCAAGATCCCGAGAACTTCCCCTCTGTCCTCGCCTGTGACTTGGGTCTTCCCTTCCAGTAGGAAGCCACCAGAGACGACTCCTGTGACGATTCCACTTGCTTACGCCTGATCTCCTCGTTCAACAAGCCGATTTTAACTGCCTCCATCGTGACAACTCCATCAGTAGCAGAGTTGATCACCGACACCACCAACGTCTCCCAGCTTTTCGGCAGAGAACTCAAAAGTAGAAGGATATGAAGCTCATCCTCAATCACCATCTTCATCGCAGACAACTGATTGATGATGCCCTGAACCTCGCTCAGATGTTGTGCTACCGGTGCACCCTCCGTGTACTTCGAGATGACGAGTTGACGAATCAGAAATGCCTTGTTGCCAGTTGTCTTTCTTTCGTACAACAAATGCAGCTTCTCCCACAATGCTTTTGCAGAATTCTCCATGGACACATGGTAAAACACCGAGTCGTCCAGCTATTGGCGGATGAATCCAACAGCCTTCTGATCCAGTCGTTTCGAGTCATCAGCACATTTGTCCATCGGCTTTGCGTTGTCGTCCTCCAACAGACCAAGCAAGTCCTTGCACCAGAGTAAATCCTCCATCCTTGGCTTCCAAATCGTCCAATTTTTTTCTGTGAGTATGATCATACGAGTGTTCATCTGCTCCGTAGACATAGTTGCACATTCTCTCTCGAGAAGAACCTGGCTCTGATACCACGTGTTAGGAACACGTGCGCTCTGATATCACGAGTTGGCCGCGCAGCGGAAGAAGCGCTTGCCAACCCACCTGAGATAACCAACCAATATATGAACACCAAGCACAGATGAAGACAAGTATATGACGGTGAGTACGTCACCTGGACAAATTTTAACCTTTATAACTCAGATAAAATTACAAGATTGTAAAAAACTAATGTTGAAACCCTTTGTCCTAATAGGTTCAACCCCCTCACCACACTCAAGAAGAAAGGCAGAAGATTATAATTATCACTCACCAACCCGTAGCAATCTCCCTAACCGAAGTTGACGACTCCTCGATTAGATCTCCTTCTTCCTTCTGTCTTGGATGGCGAAGTCCTAAGAGCAAAGCACGAACATTTTCTTAGATTTTCTGTGGACGAGCACCCCGAATCTTCAATTTGTGCTTCTCCTTTGTGCCTCCACCCTCCTCCTTATTTATAGGATGAGTAACATATTTTAGGGTTAGGAAATCCTAAAAATAGTCAACCATAAGATCCAACCGTCCACTAGCATCCAACGGTCCAAAATATAACCTAAAACCTCCAAAATTCGAGCAGCCGCCGCCGACACTGAACTCGGACCGACTTCGATTTTGAGGTTCTGGAACACCACACCGAGTTCGGTCCGAACTCGACCAGGAACCGAGTTCGGACCAAACTCTGCCCCCTTCAGCAGACTTGATTCCCAACAAAATCCTCACCCCTCCATAGTTCATACGTTTCTACATGGCGACATACACTTACATGGATCGATGTAGTTTGACTAATTAAACGAAAACGTTGCCAATAGTTGTTTAATTGGATAATGAGGCGTGTTTTTTAAATAATGTTTTTAGTTGATGGTTGAAAGGAAGAGAGAAAATTAATGTATAATATATAATAAAATTTAATTTAAATTTTAAAATTTAAAATTTAATAAAAGTACCATTAAATACCATAATTACAAATATCCGCTTCTATTTCAAAGATGAGAGGAAGGGAGAGAAACATTACTTGTTTCACGAATAACTAATCTACTAAACATTTACCTCTCACCACAAAATTCTGAGTTTCTCCAGCATCGTTTGATTGGGCCATTTTTTTTTCATAAAAAAATATTTTCATCACAAATTTTTTTCTTCACAAATTTTCTACCAATATGTGGTATTTGATAGCTTATATTTTCATAAAATTATTTTTCAAAAAAACCATTATTTTTTATATTTTCTTTTTAAATGATAAAACTAATAGAAAATTAATATTTTTATAAAAAATAATTATTAAATTTTCTTGGAAAATAATGGTAATTAAACATCTGAATTAAGCTTTCTGATTTTCTTTTTGGGTGCTGATGCTTGGACCGTGCGCGTGCCAGCCCGCATGCCACGCGTCGACAGCGGATTGGAGAGGGAGGCCGGATTTCGCGGGTGCGGACCCCGATGGGTGCAGGGGGGCGAATGGGAGGGGGCCAAGTAGGGGGCGGACTGTTTGCGCAAATGTGCGGTCCAAATATCCTTTTACTTCTTTTCTTTTTTTTCAGAATTCCATGATTTTTTTTTAGTAAAATAATTTCGCAGAATTAATTTTTTTTCCCCACTTATTTTCAACCATGTGCATCCTAATTAGAAGTAAATAACACAATTAAATTTAAAAGTTGAATACCATATATATTAGGTTCCTGAAATTTTACTAGTGAGTTTATGCTTTTGTTCAGATCAACGTGAAAAAAGAAGAAGAAGAAGGAAGTAAATAAGCAACAACAAAAAAAGGTTATTAATTTCCTTGTGCAGTATATGCAATGCAAAATAAAATAATAAAATCACCCTTTCCTTGTGAACGAAGGAAACGTTTGGACAGCATGTACCACAGCAACATTAACAAACCCTAATTGACAGATTGATAATACCATTACGCATCCCATCCCGCCCCTTAAGTCTGTAAGTGAGGAAGTGCAGGTAGTTAGCCGGCTCGCGGAAGTCGGACACCGGAACCCTCGCCATCGCCACCGTCCTCTTCTCCGACCACTGATCGATGCACTGCACCTCTACCATAAACCACGTCGTGAAAGCCGGCGTCGACAACATCAGCGTCTCGTTCCAGGTCGGGTTGCTCCTGCCTCCGACATCGAGGCTCGTCGTCTTGCGGTTGTTTGCATGGTCGGTCCGGAGTGACACCAAGGTCTTCTGCTTCTTCTTCAGCGGCCGGTCCCCGAGCAGGAGGCCTTCGGCGGAGAGCACTGTGATCTCGAATGCTCTTGTGCTCTGCATCTGATCTTCTTCTGAATTTTTAGTTCTTCACACTTCGATCGATCTCCTCTCAATATATAAATAGATATAGATGTTCGGAAGAAGCTACTAGAAAGTATATAGGGAATAGGGGAGTTCCTTCTTCTTCTTTTTCATTTTTCCCCTTCTCGAGCTTAACGCGAACTAAAATAGCTGGACATGTTTAAAGTACAATACGCGTTTCCGAGTCATTAACTTATACCGCGCAGCGGTTCGACCGCGGAAAGCAGATTGGTCCACATGTCTGTATCGTCCTCCAATGGATCTTGATTTTTCTTACGGTGGGCCCTAGAAGGATGCAGGGGCCTCCACGGTCACTTTGGCATTTTTCTAACTTATATTTATTATGTTTATTTTGATTGGGATTATATTTTTATACAAATACACAAATATCAATTCTGATTGAGATTATATTTACTTTTGCAAAATTTGATTCATCTCAAACTTTTATGTATATATTTTAGTTATGAAATAAAAAGAGAATTTATTGGGTGATGCTGACATTTGTTTCACAAGTAGCTAAATCTGGATGATATTTCATGTAATTTGACATGTTATAGGAGATTATATTTTTAAAAATTGAAAGACAATATGTTAAAAAAAAAAAATAATAATAATACAAAATACCCACATTTATTTTTTGCAATTAAAATTTTATTTCCATATCGACCGGTCCAGTTTTTGGTTGTTCACAATTTTATATTCAATCTCCGGAGACATGGTCTTGAGAAACCTGTTTAGACCAAAAACATGTTAGAACTTAAGAAGAAATAATACACGTTAAAGACTAATCAAGTTTGTAATCAAGAAATATTAAAATTATACAACACATGTTTAATAACATATATTTTTACAGAAAATTTGTTGTACAAAAAATATTTTTAAATAAATTACATAAAATGAAAGTATTTCAGAAAATTTTGAAGTTACGAAAGCTTTCGCCATCTATCGAAAATATGAAAAATGTTTTTGTTTTATTTTTTTAAACATTTTCGTCAACTCTGTTGGTGAAAATATGACTAGGGTTTTTTCTTTTCTATTGGGTTTTTTTTTTTGGGTTTTTTTTTTTGTTTTTTTTTTGGGATAGTTGGGTTTGATTTTTTGTGTGTTGTTTTGAGGGGTTTTATTATTCTATTTATGAAAACCTTTGATTGTTTATGAAAATCTCAAATTATTTTATTTATTTATTTTTGTAAAAAAAACTTTCAGAACAGCTTGTTACTAAGCATTGATTGGATTGTTTTAAAAGTCGCTACTTAAAATCATTCAAAACTGAATTCCTCATAACCGTTCATAATCGGTACTTTAAAAATACCTCACAACCGCTATTCCCATAATTGCCAAGCAGACCCTTAAAGTTTCTACCGTAATCGAAAGTTAAATCTTTCTTATTACGATTAGTAAATTATTTTATAAATAAACAATTTAATTATTAAAAAATAAAAAAAATATTTGTGTCTTATTTTTAATCATCTTCACACCGATATATTATATAATAACGTGTGAGGGTTCGGATACACCAATTTTTACTCGTTAATATCGAATTACCGAAAAAAATTCAAAAATAAAATTACCCAAAGTAAAATTTAGAGATCGAAACATCGTTTTTTTGCGATTCTAAATTTTTTTGAAGTCCTTCAAAGGGTGAAACGTTAATCTCATACTACTTTTCGCTACGGTCATTTTGGCACAAGCTGGACCTCATTTTGATCTCTCAGTCAAAAGTTATGATACTTTAAAGTTTTAAACTTTATACTTTTGTCTGTAACATGTATGTTTTTCTTCGGATGAAAATTATTTTTACACAAATTGTATTACTCTTCTCGAAAACATACAAATCGACCTATTGTTTGACGAAAAATAATTTTCGAACAAATCAGACTTTGGACTCGGACTCCGACTCGGGCTCAAGGGCGCAAAGTGGCACTTTGTTTGCGCACTTTGCACTTAGCACGTCAGCATCGCCACAGGCGCTTGTGCGCATTTGATGCGTGAGCTGCATGGACAGGCCGCATGGGCGGGTCGCCACTACCAGAATAAGTCAAATTAGTGACGTCTAAAAACGTCGCTAAATGGCCAAAAAACGTCGCTAAATAATTTTAGCCACGTATGTAGCGACGTTTCGATGAAGTCGCCATTAAGCTAGTCGCTGAACGAAAAAATATCGCAAAATGTCGCTATACCGACGTTTTCTAGCGATGTAAATACGTCGCTATATTAGCGACGTTTAGCGACGCAACATTGCTAAATTAGTGAGGTGTTGTGTGTCGCTATATGTCGCTAAGTTTTTTTTTAGCGACGTTGTGCGACTCATTTAGCGACGTTATATGGACCTGACAATACTGCCATGTCAGCAGATTTGTGACGGTCAGCGACATTTTTAGCAACGTTTATAGCGACGTGTATAGCAACGTTTGTAGCGACATATATAAATGTCGCTACACGTCGCTATAAACATCGCTAAAGATACAGTGAAAATATAAAAAAATGAATATTAAATTGTTTTCAAACCATTCTTCCCAAAGTTTATGAATTCATAATTTGTACAAATAGACCCGGAGCAACCCTCCGTTGAATTTGCTGGGTTCGCCGAACCCTTCGGTTGAACACTCAACACCAGTAAATTAACATATATTTAATATGAATAATATAGTAAAATTTGAAAAAAATGAAACATTGAGACTACAAACCGAGTCAGGTCAAAATCTCGTCGTAAAGAAAACAACAAATATCCACACAACTGAGTCTGAAATCCTCATCGTAAAGAATACAAGAAAAAAAGTCTGAAAGCCTCAAAAATAAAGAATATTCATAAATGACCAAATATCATAGGTCTGAAACACAAACAATCAATAAACTATCTTAACTAGGACTACCGTGGATCTGCAGGAAGATGACCACCGGTGCACATTAGGGATAAGAACATATCATACTACTCCCGTGAAATCAACACCGATGTCGATGAAGAAGACAGTGACGTCGATGGAGTCTGTGTCGATGAAGGCGCACCAGGAGGACGTATCTGCTCCAACTCTACTAGTCGATGGTTGTATGAATCCATGGTAGATAACAGCATCGTACTGCTATGAACCATTGAATCCTACATCATCGTCAGCCTCTCGCCTATGGACGATTGTGATGCCTGCAGCTCCGTCACGCTGCGCTCTCACTACCAGAAAAAGCCAAATTAGCGACGTAAAAAAATGTCGCTAAATGACCAAAAAACGTCGCTAATAGAATTTAGCGACGTAATTAGCGACGTATTACTGAAGTTGGAAAATAGCACGTCGCTGAAAGGAAAAACGTCGCTAAACGTCGCTACACCGACGTTTTTTAGCGACCTAAATATGTCACAAAAATAGCGACGTTTAGCGACTCAACGTCGCTAATTTAGCGACATTTTCATACGTCGCTAAACATCGCTAATTAGCGACTTATTCAGCGATGTTTAGCGACGTATTTAGCGACGTATAGTAACGTCATTAAACGTCGCTAAACGTCGCTAAATTTTATTGAAAAATAAAAAAATGTTAAAAATTACCAATCTCCTGCAATTTATGAATTTATAATTAAAAATAGACCCGGAGCAACCCTCCGTTGAATTCTCTGGGTCCGTCGACCCCTTCGGTGGAACACTCAACACTGGTAAATTAGCATCATTTAATATGAATAAAAAGTATCACAGTCGCACAATACACACAAATATTATAGACACACCTGGAGCAACCCTCCTTTGAATTTTTAATAACACAAAAAGCGTCTATATATAAGTATCACAGTCACACAAATTGCATAATATATAAGTATCACAGTCACACAAATATATAAGCATCACAATCACACAATAACCACAATAAAAGTATATGAAACATCACAGTATCAATCTCGAGGATATCCACTACGCTGGGGCACGTACCAGTCCCTCAGATACTGCGCATAAACATCGTCTATAGGTGCTGGGTCACTGGAACTCCCCGTCTGAGATACAGCCGCTATAGGTGCGATTCTCCCGAGATTCGAACTCCTAAATTTGTCCACCTTCGTGTGCGAACTTGAAGCTCCCCCATACACATGCGTCCTCGAGCAGAACATCATGCACTGTGCATGCCGTCGATGACCCACAGCTTCCCTTGAACTGTGTGAATGATGATGCTCCCGCCTCAGATTGAGTTTGCTGCAAAGCTTGATCTCCTCCCTGGCCTCGAACTGCTGAAACCAATGTCGCTCCGTGAAGCTTTGACAAACCACCAGTCGCCAAAATCGGATCCATGGAACAACCTCCACCTGAAGACCGACCAGCTATCATGGGACCGACAGACTAACCCTCAATCTTTGACTCATCACCATTCTTCGCTTTGTCTCAATGAACCGAATCCTCTGTATCTCTCAAAGTATCTTGAAGTCCCTCCAAGACAAGTTTTCGACGATCCACCTCTTGTTGAATACCCCTCGAGCCTCCATCCAATGTCTGTGGCTTGCCTGTACAACTCAGCGGCTTGTGCCTGTACATGCCACAACACAAATCTTCTCGAGCCAACTGCTGGAAACCCTTCGTAAGCATCCAATCTTTGTCCCCAAACAAACTGCGACAGCCATCATCCGCCAGCCTTTCTACCGAAACCAAGTTGTAGCGCAAACTCGGTACATATCGCACATCTTTGAGAACAAACTTCTCACCAAGCTCCGTTGACAAGTGCACATCATCGTTGCCTACAACTGCAGTCGTCCCCTTGTTGTCCATCTTCACACGTCCAAACATGTCGTGGCGGTATGACACGAAGATCCTCCTATATGGAATGGCGTGATACGATACCCCCGTGTCCATTATCCAGTCGTCATCATGCCACATGCCACAAGATTCCTCTGCGTTGGTTGCTACGATAATTAGATCTCCCATAGCCGTGAGATCCTCCTGATCATCCTTGCCTTTGGCCTTCTCAGCTTTAAGCTTCATGCAGTTCCTCTTGATATGACTCATTTTGTCACAGTGATAGCAGCCCTCATTGCGGTCCACAATTGCAAGATCCCGAGAACTCTCCCTCTGTCATCGCCTGTGACTTGGGTCTTCCCTTCCCGTAGGAAGCCACCAGAGTCGACTCATGTGACGATTCCACTTGCTTACGCCGAATCTCCTCGTTCAACAAGCCAATTTTGACTGCCTCCATCGTGACAACTCCATCAGGAGCGGAGTTGCTCACCGACACCACCAACATCTCCGAGCTTTTCGGCAGAGAACTCAAAAGCTGAAGGGCATGAAGCTCATCCTCAATTACCATCTTTATCGCAGACAACTGATTGATGGTGCCCTGAACCTCGCTCAGATGTTGTGCCACCGGTGCACCCTCCGTGTACTTCGAGTTGACGAGTTGGCGAATCAGAAACGCCTTATTGCCAGCCGTCTTTCTTTCGTACAACAAATGCAGCTTCTCCCACAATATTTTTGCAGAATTCTCCATGGACACGTGGTGAAATACCAAGTCGTCCAACCATTGGCGGATGAATCCAACAGCCTTTCGATCCAGTCGTTTTGAGTCATCAACACCTTTGTCCGTCGGCTTTGTGCTGTCGTCCTCCAACGGACCATTCAAGTCCTTGCACCAGAGTAAATCCTCCATCCTTGGCTTCCAAATCGTTCAGTTTTTTTCCTGTGAGGGTGATCATACGAGTGTTTATCTGCTCCGTAGACATAGTTGCACCTTCCCTCTCGATAAGAACCTGGGTCTGATTCCATGTGTTGGGAACACGTGCGCTCTTATACCACTAGTTGGTCGCTCAGCGGAAGAAGCGCTTGCCAACCCACCTGAGATAACCAACCTATATACGAACACCAAGCACAGATGAAGACAAGTATATGACACTGAGTACGTTATCCAACCGTCCACTAGCATCCAACGGTCCAAAATATAACCTAAAACCTCCAAAATTCGAGCAGCAGCCGCCGACACCGAACTCGGACCGACTTCGATTTTGAGGTTCTGGAACACCACACCGAGTTCGGTCCGAACTCGACCAAGAACCTAGTTCGGACCAAACTATGACTCCTTCAACAGACTTGATTCCCAACAAAATCCTAACCCCTCCATAGTTCATACGTTTCTACATGGCGACATACACTTACATGGATCGATGTAGTTTAGCTAATTAAACGAAAACGTTGCCAATAGTTGTTTAATTGGATAATGTGGCGTGTTTTTTAAATAATGTTTTTAGTTGATGGTTGAAAGGAAAGACAAAAATAATGTATGATATATAATAAATTTAAATTTAAATTTTAAAATTTAAAATTTAATAAAAGTACCATTAAATATCATAATTACAAATATCCGCTTCTATTTCAAAGATGAGAGGAAGGGAGAGAGTCATTACTTGTTTCACGAATAACTAATCTACTTAACATTTATCTCTCACCGCAAAATTCTGAGTTTCTCTGGCATCGTTTGATTGGGCCATTTTTTTTCATAAAAAAATATTTTCATCACAAATTTTTTTTTCTTCACAAGTTTTTACCAATATATGGTATTTTATAGCTTATATTTTCATAAAATTATTTTTAAAAACAAATATTATTTTTTATATTTTCTTTCAAAATGATAAAACTAAAAAAAATTAATATTTTTTTAAAAAAATAATTATTAAATTTTCTTGGAAAATAATGGTAATTAAACATTTGAATTAAGTTTTCTGATTTTTTTTTTTTGGGTGCTGATGCTTGGACCTCGCCACGCGTCGGCAGCGGATTGGAGGGGGAGGCCGGATTTCGCGGGTGCGGACCCCGATGGGTGCAGGAAGACGAATGGGAGGGGGCCACGTAGAGGGTGGACTGTTTGCGGTCTGCAAATGTGCGGTCCAAATATCCTTTTACTTCTTTCTTTTTTTCAGAATTCCATAAATTTTTTTTGAGTAAAATAATTTCGCAGAATTAATTTTTTTTCCCCACTTATTTTCATCCATGTGCATCCTAATTAGAAGTAAATAACACAATTAAATTTAAAAGTTGAATACCATATATATTAGGTTCCTGAAATTTTACTTGTGAGTTTTTGCTTTTGTTCAGATCAACGTGAAAAAAGAAGAAGAAGAAAAAGAAGATGGAAGTAAATAAGCAACAACAAAAAAAGTTTATTAATTTCCTTGTGCAGCATATGCAATGCAACAAAATAATAAAATCATCCTTTACTTGTGAAGGAAGGAAACGTTGGGACAACATGTAACACAGCAACATTAACAAACCCTAATTGACAGATTGATGATGCCATTACGCATCCCATCCCGCCCCTTAAGTCTGTAAGTGAGAAAGTGCAGGTAGTTAGCCGGCTCGCGGAAGTCGGACACCGGAACCCTCGCCATCGCCACCGTCCTCTTCTCCGACCACTGATCGATGCACTGCACCTCTACCATAAACCACGTCGTGAAAGCCGGCGTCGACAACATCAGCGTCTCGTTCCAGGTCGGGTTGCTCCCGCCTCCGACATCGAGGCTCGTCGTCTTGCGGTTGTTTGCATGGTCGGTCCGGAGTGACACCAAGGTCTTCTGCTTCTTCTTCAGCGGCCGGTCCCCGAGCAGGAGGCCTTCGGCGGAGAGCACTGTGATCTCGAATGCTCTTGTGCTCTGCATCTGATCTTCTTCTGAATTTTTAGTTCTTCACACTTCGATCGATCTCTCAATATATATATATTTATATATATATGTTCGGAAGAAGCTACTAGGAAATATATAGGGAATAGGGGAGTCCCTTCTTCTTCTTCTTCTTTTTCCTTTTTCCGCTTCTCGAGCTTAACGCGAACTAAAGTAGCTGGACATGTTTAAAATACAATACGCGTTTCCGAGTTATTAACTTATACGGCGCTGCGGTTCGACCGCGGAAAGCAGATTGGTCCACATGTCAGTATCGTCCTCCAATGGATCTTGATTTTTCTTACGGTGGGCCCTAGAAGAATGCAGGGGGCTCCACGGTCACTTTGGCATTTTTCTAACTTATATTTATTATGTTTATTTTGATTGGGGTTATATTTTAATAGAAATACACAAATACCAATTCTGATTGAGATTATATTTACTTTTGCAAAATTTGATTCATCTCAAACTTTTATGTATATATTTTAGTTATGAAATAAAGAGAATTTATTGTGTGATGCTGACATTTGTTTCACAAGTAGCTAAATCTGGATGATGTTTCATGTAATTTGACATGTTATAGGAGATTATATTTTAAAAAATTGAAAGACAATATGTTAAAAAAATAATATAAATAATAATACAAAATACCCACATTTATTTTTTGCAATTAAAATTTTATTTCCATATCTACCGGTCAGTTTTTGGTTGTTCACAATTTTATATTCAATCTCCGGAGACATGGTCTTGAGAAACCTGTTTAGACCAAAAACATGTTAGAACTTAGAAGAAATAATACACGTTAAAGGCTAATCAAGTTTGTAATCAAGAAATATTAAAATTATACAACACATGTTTAATAACATATATTTTTACAGAAAATTTGTTGTACAAAAAATATTTTTAAATAAATTACCTAAAACGAAAGTATTTCAGAAAATTTTGAAGTTACGAAAGCTTTCGCCATCATAGATGGCGAAAATATGAAAAATGTTTTTGTTTTATTTTTTTAAACATTTTCGCCAACTCTGTTGGCGAAAATATGACTAGGGTTTTTATTTTATTTTCTATTGGTTTATTTTTGGGGGGTTTGTTTTTTTTTAGGTTTTTTTTTGTGTTATTTTTTGGGATAGTTGGGTTTAATTTTGTTTGTGTTGTTTTGAGGGGTTTTATTATTCTATTTATGAAAACCTTTGATTGTTTATGAAAACCCCAAATTATTTTATTTTATTTATTTTTTGTAAACAAAACTTTCAGAACAGCTTGTTACCAAGCATTGATTGGATTGTTTTAAAAGTCGCTACTTAAAATCATTCAAAACTGAATTCCTCATAACCGTTCATAATCGGTACTTTAAAAATACCTCACAACCGCTATTCTCATAATTGCCAAGCAGACCCTTAAAGTTTCTACCGTAATCGAAAGTTAAATCTTTCTTATTACGATTAGTAAATTATTTTATAAATAAACAATTTAATTGTTAAAAAATAAAAAATATATTTGTGTCTCATTTTTAATCATCTTCACACCGATATATTATATGATAACGCGTGAGGGTTCGGAGACACCAATTTTTACTCGTTAATATCGAATTACCGAAACAAATTCGAAAATAAAATTACCCAAAGTAAAATTTGGAGATCTAAACATCGTTTTTTTGTGATTCTAAATTTTTTTGAAGTCCGTCAAAGGGTGAAACGTTAATCCCATACTACTTTTCGCTACGGTCATTTTGGCACAAGCTGGACCTCATTTTGATCTCTCAGTCAAAAGTTATGATACTTTAAAGTTTTAAATTTTATACTTTTGTCTGTAACATGTATGTTTTTCTTCGGATGAAAATTATTTTTACACAAATTGTATTACTCTTCCCGAAAACATACAAATCGACCTATGGTTTGACGAAAAATAATTTTTGAACAAATCAGACTTTGGACTCGGACTCCGACTCCGACTCGGGCTCAAGGTCGCAAAGTGGCGCTTTGTTGGCACACTTTGCACTTAGCACGTCAGCATCGGCACATGCGCTTGTGCGCATTTGATGTCATGTTGGCAGCAGATTTGGGGAGCAACACAACGAGCAATGAGATGGGGAGAGGCTGTTGCATACACCATCTGCACAGACCCGACATTGCATATTTGATGTGCATATGAGTGTTGCAGCAGACTTCACAAGGCCTGTACACACCATCGTACAAAGCAGGGTGCGACATTAGGCAGCATCAATTTGAAGTTGGATTTTAAACTTGAGTATCACAACAGGCATTAGAAGATTGGGGAAATCTCTGTGTATCAACTGTAGTTATGTGTAGGTGAGGAATGGATATAGGTATAAGTTGTGAGTAAGTCACTCGAGTTGATCACACTACAACTAAGGGCTTGATGTCAGTCTAGTTTGGTATCAGTAGTACACTGATGGACCTTCGGTTAGTGCCTTCAGTTGGAAGGTATTGATGTATATATTATAGAAAATATTAATAGTGGCAGCATTAGTTTTCAGTCCACTGTGTTTATGTATTACTATGTGTGTATCGCTGACTGATGAATGTATTAGTTAGATGCATTGTTAGTGAAAGCTAGTTAGTAATTATCGGCTATGGTGAAGTTTAGATCTTAGTTATTTGAGTTAGATATCAAGTTAGAATATCAGACATCAGTTAGAGTAAGCTAAGTTTGTCTAGTGTCATCTAGCATTAGTATTGATATTAAGTTGGTATCAGTTATACTAAGTTAGTAGCAGTTATTGTAAGTTAGTAAGTCATGATAGTATAAGTTATTTACTAATTTTATAGTATTAAACATATGTCAGAGAGAGAGAGAGAGAGAGAGAGAGAGAGAGAGAGAGGGGTTAGGGTTAGGGTTAGGGTTTACACCCTCTGTGACAATGTTTGTGTCAGTGTGTGTGTGTGTCGTATCTGTGTCAGTGTCATGTCATGTCTGCATCTGAGAGAGAGAGAGAGAGAGAGAGAGAGAGATCGGGTTAGGGTTAGGGTTAGGGTTTACACCCTCTGTGACAGTCTGTGTCGTGTCTGTGTCAGTGTGTGTGTCGTGTCTGTGTCTGTGTCTGTGTCTGTGTCTGTGTCAAGTCGTGTGCATCTGTGAGAGTAAGAGAGAGAGAGAGAGAGAGAGAGAGAGAGGGTTAGGGTTAGGTTTAGGGTTTACACCCTCTGTGACGGTATGTGTCATGTTTGTGTCAGTGTGTGTGTGTGTTTCGTGTCTGTGTCAGTGTCATGTCGTATGCATCTCTGAAAAAGAGAGAGAGAGGGAGAGAGAGAGAGAGATTGGGTTAGGGTTAAGGTTACGGTTATGGTTTATACCCTCTCTCACAGTTTGTGTAGTATTTGTGTCAGTGTGTGTGTCGTGTCAGTGTCATATCGTGTGCAACTTTGAGAGAGAGAGAAAGAGAGAGAGAGAGAGAGTTAGGGTTTACCTAGAGAAGGAGAATGGGGAGGAGGGGGACGCCGGAGTAAGTCGCTGTGGAGGGCGCCGGAGGGTGTAGTTCATCGGAGAGGGGGGAGAGGAGTTTTTGAAAAATTGGGAAAAGTTTTCGACAGAAAGGGGGAATCAAAACCTATACTGAAATTTTAGCGACGTTTAGCGACGTCAACTTATGACGTCGCTAATAAAAATAGTTTGCTATTTAAAGACGTCGCTAAAAACGTCCCTAAAATTCAAAAAAAATAAACGTCGCTAAACGTCGTTAAATTAAAAAACTCAGCGACTTTTAGCGACCTTAAAGAATCTTATAGCGACTATTCTTTAAAAAACTTAATTACTGTCGCTAAACGTCGCTATATGTCGCCAATAGCGACGTATAGCGACGCTTATTTTTGGAGTTGCTGAAATCTTTATATTAGTGATGTTTTATTATTACGTCACTAAAAAATATCGTTATTTCATCATATTTTGGTAGTGCGCATGCGCGGTCGCATGGGCGGGTCGCTTGGTCTGCCGCATGCGCTGACGCACGCGCTGTCACATGGGTTTTCGCATGGATTGCCGCTTGGGCTGTCGTATGCACTGCGGCTTGCATTGTCGCATGCGCTGCTTCTGTTGCGGATATATTTGGATGGTTATGGAAAGATACGGCATATTATTCAGATCCTTTTTTGAGGGATTTAAAATTAATACGTGCCTATCTTTTAGGGATTCGTAATTAATTTGTTCCTATCTTTCTGTAACTGTTGGGTGGCTAGGGTTTTCACCCTCTCTCTATAAATACTCTCTTTGTGTCCCTTTGAGATTTTACTTCAAAAAATAGGAGACGAAGAGAATTGTTGATGCCGTCTCCATTGGAGTCCAGAGAGTTCGTGTGAGTCCAAACAGAGGTGACATCGAGCGTTCCATAAGTTCTACTTGAACTTGCTGGTTCTTTGTAGCATATCGTGTGGGACAAACCTTGCTTTGAGCAATGGTGATCCTTAGCACCCAACAAGCAAAGTCTATTCTTCTTCTTCTTCCTTCTCTCTTCTATGAGTTGTAACTCTGTTCTGTCCGTTTGCAACTGCGATTGCAATGAAGAACGAGAAGATCATTTTCTCTGATTATTTTATTATCTTGTTTCATGTTGTAATCAGATCTTATATATTGTCTTCTTGTTGGATCGAGAGATATCAGGAAGGGAACTCTTGTGTGAACCCCTGATCTCGACTTCAACTTCTGGTTCTACCATCTATGATTAAGCCTCGGAACTAACATGATGTAGAGACGGACAAAAAATTATAGAAATTATATATATATATATATATATATATATATATATATATATATATATAAATTGTTCTGATCCGTGTTTGTTGTAGGAATGGATAGTCGGTCGTGGGTAAGAATCACAATATATGTAATGTTTCTTATTATGAATTGTTCGTAAGAGTTTGGTATATGTGTAATGCTGCTATTATGCTCCAAAAATTTGGGTACGATTTAAAAATACTGTCGTGTTTCTTAAAGGAAGAAAGTAATAAAAATTGTTCATGAAATACTTTCTAATGCCTGAATGAATGGAAGAAGAAAGTATACTTTTGATTAAGTATCGAAATGAAATATGACTTTTGATTAATTATTGGCATAAAATATAAGTAGGTAAAAGATAGAAAGACATCATTTTTAAAAGAAATATTTTCTCACATAATTACTTTTATCTTCTTTCAATTGAGTATAATTATGTCGCTCACGAGTGCAATATTCTCCAATGTACCGATCCCCACCTCTACATGTACTGAATTTTCTGTTAGACTTTTTGAGGCAGTAAAAGACTTTTATTTTATCCCTTTAGAGCTGGAGATCTGAAGGCACATTAATTGTTGTTGTTTAAAAATGGATGTAATGTATGTAATGAAGTATTGTAACTATTTTCAGTTTCAAAAAATGTAAGCCAAGTTTACATTTCAGCTGACCATTGAAAGACTTTGTGACTTTGTGCGTTTTCACTGCAAGTTATGAATAAAAGAGAGTGTATTCTTGTCCTGTTGTTGCTATTTAATTTTTTGCATTAATTATCTACTGCTTCACTCACAATATATTGTTGTAGGCTTGTACGACATCACGTCAAGTGACGATTTTTCTGTCCTTTGGAACTGGGTTCGACATGACAACCTATAGCGACACAAGGATCCCGATCGAGCTCCCTCCACCAGTATGCAGTCCATTTCGACGTGTGCTCGAGCGAGACATGTCCCAGCTCATACAGTTCCATTATCGTCTCCTTGGTGTCCTTAAGAACTTTAATGATCTTTTGAGCCATCGCGGTCACTCTCAGACGCCATCATTATAACATGATTAGTCAGTGTAGATTGACCTAATAGTTGAGGTTGTGGTGCGACGCTTGTCATCCTCTGGATATCTAGCTTTAGTTGTGTTATATCCGATACTTTTATTTTATTTTTTATTTTTTATTTTTATTTGGGATATCCGACGTAACGTTCGAAATTTTGTACAATATTGTGTTGTATGTCTTTTGGTTCCATTGTCTTTTAACTTTTATCATTTATAAATAGAAGAAATAATACGTTCATATGACTCTATTCATTGATCTTTTGCTATCAAACCAAAATTTTATGTCTTTTTTTGATAACCACAGAAGTCGCTCTGAGTTCGGCTACTTCGGTCATTATCAAACTTAGTAACTTACTATTGGTAATATCAGACTTTGGGGACTTATATTGACTTGGTTATGTATTATTGGACTTACGGCTTTATTATTTGCTTTGGTACGTTCAACTATATCCAAATATATTTGTGGCTCACATTTATTGTATTATGGAGCCATGTGTAATATATTTCTATTAAAAAGCAGGTTCGTTGTTGTTATGATAAGGGCGGAGCTCTTACAACTCAAGTAGCTCCTACTCTTATAGTCAATGAGAAAAGATATAATCTTCATGGCTGAGCGAACATTTCGGAATCAAATTAAGAAAGAAATGTGAAGATAATGAATCCAAATAACATATAATGTAACATGCGTAAAGTATCGTACGTATCGCCGGACGACATCTCAAAAAAAATAAGGGCGGAGCTCTTCAGTATTTGTGAAGTAAAATTTTCTTGTCCAACTTTTATCGTTAAAAAATTTTTCTGTACATTATAAATTTAAATAATTATTTTTAAAAAAAATTATACAAGATATGTTAATAAAATTTGGTTTTCAAAGATAAAAAAATAATACAATACAAAAAAAAAAAATATTAATCCAACAAAAACATTCCAGTACTAAATAAAAATATAAAAATACAAAACAACAAAGAAACAATGTTAATTCCATAAAAATATATTCTAAATAAAAGTTTATAGTTCCATAGAATAAAACATGTGGGTATAAGTTATCGGATCGGAGATTTAGGACGGTAAGTACTATATCCATATCCAACCCCAAATTTGATAGTAATTTTTTTTTTTTAATCATCGCCTATGTTCCCCTTTTTAAATTTCTAAATCCGTTTTCGTGGGAAAAAAAAAATCGAGTTCTTGTCGGATTCGAAAAAAATTGACCTCCCTAGACAGAACTACTTTCGGACACAGGTGGACTGGAGCCCACCACCCCTTTTTTTACCATATATATATATATATATATATATATATATATATATATATATATATATTTGTTTTTTTAATAATAGTTTATCCATGCTCCAATTCATCCAATCTAACATAGTTCATTCCCGTTCAAACTTCTAACTCCTTCTCTGGTTACATCGAGATGTTTTTCTTTTTCTTTATCATTTTTGGGATTTTTTTTTTTAATTTTCGACTTAACGCTCGGAGTCCAACGTAACATTTTGGATTTTGAGCACACTGTATTGTATGTATTTGGTTGAATCCATTGTCCTACAACTCCTACCATTTTATAAATAGAAAAAATAATACGTCCCACTGTCCTTCAATTTTTATCATTTTATAAATAGAAGAAACAATACGTCATCGTAATTTGATCTACTGGTCTTCTGTCTCCAGCTAGAATCTTATACCTCTTTTCGATAATCATAAAAGTCACTAGAGTTCGATCTTTTCTTTTTCTTTTTCTTTTTCTTTTATTTTAGTAACACACTAATGACACCAAAATGACTAATGTGTAACTGAACATCGAGTGATAATTTGAAGGCAGACACGTTGTCCACGTCGCCTTTTTTTTTAGTAACACACCAATGACACCAAAATGACTAATGTCTAACTGAACATCGAGTGATAATTTGAAGGCAGACACGTTGTCCACGTCGCTGGTCAATTAGGATGGCATATATGCACATCAACAATACACGTTACTAACACGCCGTTGGTACGTCAATGTTTTTTCGGCACATTTTTTTTCTAAGTTGAATCTGTTGGAAACACGTGCGCTCTGATACCACGTGTTGGTCGTACATCTAAAGAAGTGCTTGCCAACTCATCTGAGATAACCAACCAATTTACGAACACCAAATACAGATGAAGACAAATATATGACGGTGACTATGTTACCTGGAATAATTTCAAGCTTTATAACTCAGATAAAATTATAAAATTGTAAAAAAAACTAATGTTGAAACCCTTTACCTAAATAGGTTCAACCTCCTCACCACACTCAAAAAAAGGCAGAAGATTACATTTGCCTTTCGATCCAGTCGTTTTGAGTCATCAACACATTTGTCCGTCGGCTTTGTGCTGTCGTCCTCCAACGGACCATGCAAGTCCTTGCACCAGAGTAAATCCTCCATCCTTGGCTTCCAAATCGTCCAATTTTTTCCTGTGAGGGTGATCATACGAGTGTTTATCTGCTCCGTAGACATAGTTGCACCTTCCCTCTCGATAAGAATCTGGGTCTGATACCATGTGTTGGGAACACGTGTGCTCTGATACCACTAGTTGGTCGCGCAGCGGAAGAAGCGCTTGCCAACCCACCTGAGATAACCAACCAATATACGAACACCAAGCACAAATGAAGACAAGTATATGACGCTGAGTACGTTATCCAACCGTCCACTAGCATCCAACGGTCCAAAATATAACCTAAAATCTCCAAAATTCGAGCAGCCGCCGCCGACACCGAACTCGGACCGACTTCGATTTTGAGGTTCTGGAACACCACACCGAGTTCGGTCCGAACTCGGCCAAAAATCTAGTTCGGACCAAACTATGCCTCCTTCAGCAGACTTGATTCCCAACAAAATTCTCACCCCTCCATAGTTCATACGTTTCTACATGGCGACATACACTTACATGGATCGATGTAGTTTAGCAAATTAAACGAAAACGTTGCCAATAGTTGTTTAATTGGATAATGTGGCGTGTTTTTTAAATAATGTTTTTAGTTGATGGTTGAAAGGAAAGACAAAAATAATGTATGATATATAATAAATTTTAATTTATATTTTAAATTTTAAAATTTAATAAAAGTACTATTAAATATCATAATTACAAATATCCGCTTATATTTCAAAGATCAGAGGAAGGGAGAGAGTCATTACTTGTTTCACGAATAACTAATCTACTTAACATTTATTTCTCACCGCAAAATTCTGAGTTTCTCCAGTATCGTTTGATTGGGCCATTTTTTTCATAAAAAAATATTTTCATCACAAATTTTTTTTCTTCACAAATTTTTTACCAATATATGGTATTTGATAGCTTATATTTTCATAAAATTATTTTTCAAAAAAAATATTATTTTTTATATTTTCTTTCAAAATGATAAAACTAATAGAAAATTAATATTTTTTTTTAAAAATAATTATTAAATTTTCTTGGAAAATAATGGTAATTAAACATCTGAATTAAGTTTTCTGATTTTGTTTTTGGGTGCTGATGCTTGGACCGCGTGCGGGCCAGCCCGCATGCCACGCGTCGGCAGCGGATTGGAAGGGGAGGCCGGATTTCGCGGGTGCGGACCCCGATGGGTGCAGGGAGACGAATGAGAGGGGGGCACGTAGGGGGCGGACTGTTTGTGGTCCGCAAATGTGCGGTCCAATTATCCTTTTACTTCTTTCTTTTTTTTTAGAATTCCATGAATTTTTTTTTTAGTAAAATAATTTTGCAGAATTAATATTTTTTTTCCCACTTATTTTCAACCATGTGCATCCTAATCTATTCTACTATATAATGAGGAAAGTAGGCTTCACCGTGAAAATTTTCTTTCCAAAAATACCGTTCATTATATTTACTAATTAAAAATAATACCTACAATAAATTTCAATGACAACCATTTAAGAGATGCATTAATATATTATAGAAATCAAAGAGTTCATGCTACTTGCTAAGTTTTCTAAGCTATTACCAAGGAATTCCAATGGTTGAACTCTTAACCTATATAATTAAAAGCAGCAAAGTTAAACCAACTCATCAAAATCATCCACTCCAAGATACGTGCAAAGCAACTGCATATATACTAGTTAGAAGTAAATAACACAATTAAATTTAAAAGTTGAATACCATATATATTAGGTTCCTGAAAATTTTCTTGTGAGTTTATGTTTTTGTTCAGATCAACGTGAAAAAAGAAGAAGAAGAAGAAGAAGAAGAAGATGGAAGTAAATAAGCAACAACAAAAAAAGTTTATTAATTTCCTTGTGCAGCATATGCAATGCAACAAAATAATAAAATCATCCTTTCCTTGCGAACGAAGGAAACGTTGGGACAACATGTACCACAGCAACATTAACAAACCCTAATTGACAGATTGATGATGCCATTACGCATCCCATCCCGCCCCTTAAGTCTGTAACTGAGGAAGTGCAGGTAGTTAGCCGGCTCGCGGAAGTCGGACACGGGAACCCTCGCCATCGCCACCGTCCTCTTCTCCGACCACTGATCGATGCACTGCACCTCTACCATAAACCACGTCGTGAAAGCCGGCGTCGACAACATCAGCGTCTCGTTCCACGTCGGGTTGCTCCCGCCTCCGACATCGAGGCTCGTCGTCTCGCGGTTGTTTGCATGGTCGGTCCGGAGTGACACCAAGGTCTTCTGCTTCTTCTTCAGCGGCCGGTCCCCGAGCAGGAGGCCTTCGGCGGAGAGCACTGTGATCTCGAATGCTCTTGTGCTCTGCATCTGATCTTCTTCTGAATTTTTAGTTCTGGACACTTCGATCGATCTCCTCTCAATATATAGATATATATATATATATGTTCGGAAGAAGCTACTAGGAAATATATAGGGAATAGGGAAGTTCCTTCTCTTTGCTTAACGCGCTGCAATTAATATGAATTCTTGGAATCATTCATACTAAGCACTCTTTAAACACACAGAATAATGTTATCCGTACCTTTAAAGTATAACTCCAAATTATTCTTCTCTGTGTGACAAATAACATAAAAATTAATGTAACAGCTGACATAACAAATTACAAATTAAAATTAACATTAAAATTAATATTAATATTAACATTAACATAAATATTAACACTAATATTAATATTTACATTAATATTTAAATTAATATTAATATTAACATTAAAAAAAATTTGGTGATTAAATTTGTGGGTAAAAAAAATTCATGTCAGCTATCACATAATAATATTTAGCATGTCACGTCTGCCACCACATAAGAAGGAATAGTTTGGAAGAATATTTTGAAGATACGAATAGTACTACTCTTAAACAAATTCATGTATGTTCCTATATAAGTAGCTACAGTCGGTGCCGACTCGGTGGACATGTTTAAAATGCAATACGCATTTCCGGAATGAATCATTAACTTATATTTATTTTAATTTGGATTATATTTATTTGGATTGTATATTTTTTTATTGAAATTTTATATTATATTTATGGATTTTGTTAATATGCAGTCGCCCAGCCCAATATTCTATCAAAAATCCTACAGGCATTCATGAGTTCTTAGTTTTTTAAACTCATGTCATCTACAATCAGTCGTTGGATTACATCCAACTTACCCTTTGAATTTTCTTAAGGGTCTAAATACAAAAAATATAAGGGACACCAAAAAAAAAAGGATAAAATATTCTCTTTCTTTCAAGTTTATGTTTTGAGTTCATATTTGAGTTTCTGTGGTGTACCTAATATTTTATCCCTTTTTCTTTTTCGATTTCTGGGTTCCACTGATTTAAATAAATAAATAAGCCCAAAAATAGAGAGAGACATGAGAGAAAACAGAATATTAATTGGAGAAGAACTCCATAATATATATATCCCAAAAGCACTTGTTAACACATTAATAAATGTTCAATTTATATTGAGTACCAATATAAATTGAACATATATTGTCCTTAGGGGACACATTGCCAATGACCTCTAGCCCTAACGGCTAATGTGGAGGCATTAAGACCTCCGTGGGGCGAACGGAGTTCGAATCCCCTTGAAAACGTTCTAAGTGTTATAATTGATTACTATTTATCTTCTTGGAAAAAAAAATGTTAATAAAAAAAATGTATTGTGTAATAGAAATAGAGATTTTAGGACAGACAGAAATAAATAATCTTAAAATCTACCGTGTCAACATGACATATAATCGGAGTGAGATATTATCACCCAAAAATTTTGGATAGGTAAATTTGGAATTTGGGTGATAACATACGGATGAAATAAATAATCTTAAAATCTACCATGTCAACATGACATATAATCGGAGTGAGATATTATCACCCAAAAATTTTGGATAGGTAAATTTGAAATTTGGGTGATAACATATGGATGTTTATTTTTGTTTGACAAGTAGGTAAATCTTTACGGTATTTCACATATGAATAAATTTGAGCAAAAATAATATTTATTATGATATGTTAAAAAATAATATTAATTAAACAAAAATACGAACATTTTATTTTTTGCAATTAAATTTTTATTTCCATATTTACCGGTCCAGTTCTTGGTTGTTCACGATTTAAAATTCATTCTCTTTAAAATAGGAGACCTGGTCTTGAGAAACCTGTTTAAACAGAACTTAGAAGAAATAATACACGTTAAAGACTAATAAAGTTAATCAAGAAATATTAAAATTAGACAACACATGTTTAATAACATGTATTTTTATTAGCCTTTTGTATTTCTATATGACATATGTTGAAAATCTTTCTTGAATGTGAATTCTATTTGATAATTTTATTTTAGTTTCCCCAAGACTTTCAGGATCCTTCCATTAATTTTCGCCACACCAACCGTAGACCACCACCGAGGAGTCGATTTAAGTTTTTTCTAGAAATTCTATAATAATAAAATAATCCAATCCCAAGGAATCAAATTCAAAAAAATGTTGGTACGGTGAAATGGAGACGACGTGAATAGAGTTATATATGCACGCAGCAAATAATTAGAAAAAATTGTTGGTCGGTCACACGGAGACTGTGAAATAGCGTTATGCAGCACCAAGCAAAGAATTGCTTCTTACCATCATATTTTACGTCATGAAAATACGTCATATATATAAACAAGTGTGGACCGGAGAACTTACATCCGGCTAGCCAGACTGGAAAATACGTCTCGGCTGTAGGAAGTATGGTTACTAAAGTGACTTTGGAACGTCAGTTCAGGTTCAACTCCTTGCTTTTATGTTAGCAGACCTATAGGTCGGGCCAGAGCTCTGTGTGGGACGATGCCGGAAAATGCGTCGAGGCGAACCCAGTTAGAACTCTGTGTTCAACTCCTCTTGATAATGGACCAAGGTCATCACAGTCTGTTTTTTTATTTCCAAAATAGGTGTACAGGACGGATTGAATCGGACTTGAACTCAATCCGATTTTAATCCGATGAATCATAAATCTAATCTGAGTCCAAGTCAGATCCGACCTCGGGTTCAACATATGTATTCTAAGACCAAGTTCGGAGGATCGGGTTGGACTCGGGTTGGGTTGGATCCGTTGGGTTTATCGGACTCTAATATGATATTTGAAATAATTTTAAACAAAAGTAATATTAAACACATAATCAAATAGCAATCAAGCATCAATCATTACAAAATACAAACTGAAATGAGATTTAGGATAAGGAGTTGAAAATTTTCGGTGAAAAAATTTAGGGTTTATATTTTTTATTTAAAAAGTATATATATATATATTGTTAGAAATATTGTTGTTTTTCTTTTTACTAAAATTTCATAATACAAAAAATAAAATTTAAACAGATGTTATCGGCCTCTGGGGAAGTCGTGCACGAAGCACTGCCCTAAGAGTTTATTCGGGATCTGTGTGCAGACGTTCCCGAAGCTCCTAGTGGTAAAACCCCCGCACTACCGGTATCTCGTTGCCGCACACGACTTGGAGAGAACGACTAGGACTTAGCTCTGCCCAGAGCTTGGAGATGAAGACGAAGAACTGAACAGAATTTTAACAGAGGTTTCGTAAGAATATTTTCTGATCATTTACAAAGAAAACTGTCCGATATATATAAAACTATTGTGTAACGGTCAGAATTAATTATCTATTAATTCAGACGTTACACAAGAGAATAAATAACGAACCTGGACACAAAACCGGTTCAGAAACATTTTGTAACGTTCAGAAATTAATTTTCTAACGTTTAGAAAATTAAATAAAAATGAAGAGGAGCAAAAAGATTTTTAGGGTCCCAGCCCGAACCCGAAGAGGAAATCGGATCGGCATTCGGCGCCCGCAGATGTGGGCGCGTACCCGCACCCGTTACGCTCGCCGAACCGAACCGAGCCGAGCCGGGCCGGGCGGCGGCGGCGGCGCGCGCGTGTGGCCCAAGGGGTTCCCCACACAACAACTTAATAGAGCAAAGGAGAGAAACTAATATATGTACACATGAAGGCTTTGGTGCATCCGATGTGGGACTAAAGAAAGGAAGAGGGACTTGAGCTTTTGCAAGAAAAGCAAAACCAAAGTAAAACCAAAACCAACAATCCCCCCCCAAAAGGTCAAGTTCCGAAACAGAGATAAGAGTGAAGTAAATAGAGATTGATTAGCAAAATAGAGAGAGAGAGAGCATCTGGGCAGTAAAATACTATGCATAGATGAGATGGACTACAGCCTTGAATCTCACGTAGTGACTATTGCCTTAATCTGAAGAAGTGCTTGATGGACTATGCCTTGAATCAGACTTCTTGAACCAGATTTAGAAAATAGCACACATAGTACGCTAGAGGTCCTTGGTCTATCGGGTGGCGCTTTTAAATGGCCATGCGCACTTTCCACATTCATGAGAGTTGTCTGGGATCGCCCTGTCCCATAGTCGCGGCCTTCACGACCTCTCATATAGGTAAGTCCTTAATGGTTGGTTATATGAATCAACCCAGCATTACAGCTTGGACCTATTAAGAGTTTAAACTCATCCTAACCATATCACACAGGAACACTGTCACCATAGGGATGGAGAGTCATTGTACACATGTACAGCCGCTTGGGCTTTATTTTAATGAGACTTTAATCTCGAGTCAGTGTTCCATAAAGTCACCTAATGTAAACTCCCTCGACCAGATTTCAGTAATTTAGGATTAATTTTAGCTAATTAGAATTTCTGTAACTTTTTAAAAATTATTTTGTTTACATATCCTATTGATTGTGCACCTGTACTTCACATAATTAATTAGAGCATTACACTAGCTGTAATTCCCAAACAAAATTCACCTACCTGCCCTAGACTTATTAAACTAATTTTCTGATTTTTGTGCAACTCCCAGATGCTTAATTTTGAGCTTCGTTTGAGACGCACAAGTATCGTTACAAAAGTTTGTATTTAATTCCTATTTTATTTCTTGCTCTTTAACCATCTCTGTACCCCTAGAGATTAAGGACCAACAGGCACCTGTTTTATCCAGACAAAAATACGTTAATATTCTACTTTAAATATACTACAATTAGTATATTGGCACCGTAGTAAAATAATGGCCCTACCTGCCTCTAAATAAATATAGAACACCGTGCGCAGTATTTATTAAATAATAAATACGATGACCCGTATCACCAAGAAACCAGGCCCTACCCCTGCCCAGAATCACCCCCACCCCCTCAGGACCCTCCTACAGCTTTTCTCTCTCAATTCTGAGCATTTTAGTATTTTCTGGGAACAGAGAAATTTATCAGACAAATTGCGTAATTACGCAAAATACCTATTTTAGGACCTAATTGCAATTTATGAAATTTTAGGGGTTTTTATGCAAATTCCAGTGTGAGGTGGCATCACCTCATTGGCTGGTGAATGTGGACCGCACACGTGTCATGTGGGACCCACTTAAATATCTGAAAATATCAGATAAAAATCTAAAAAACAAAATAACCTAAATACCCCTAGACTTCCCCCTAATTACAACCCTGCCACTCCCCCTAAACCTATATAACCCGACCCCCCCCTCTCATTCCCAACTCACTCCACACCCTCTCCGGCCACCCTCCGCCCACCGGACCCCTGCCCAACCCCTCGCCACCTCCCTTCCCTCCTCCCCGACCACCGGAGCCCCGCCCTAGCCGGCCGCTCCGCCGCCGGCAGCCCCTACAAGCCAACTCCACCAACACCAACACCCACAGCCACCACCACCCGAACCACTTCCACCACCGCCTCCGGCCGTCGTCGACCACCGCCACCACCCCCAAACGCCTCGCCGCCACCTCCTCCACCGTTCCGACCAACCCCCTGCCACCCCCGACCACCACAGCCGCCGCCATCACCTCCACAGCGCCCCGACCCCTCTCCCCGACTGTACCACCACCCCCATCCCGACCGCCTCCAGCCACCTCCACCGCCACCGTAGACCCCCACCACCACTACCAACCTCACCGCCACCATCTCCTCCGCCGATCCCCCGCCCTGCACCGACCGCACCACCGCCGCTGACGCCGCTGCCACCGCTGCAAGCCGGCACTGCTGCTGCTGCTGTTAGCTGCTGCTGCCGTTGCAGCCACCGCCACGGCCAGCCGCCGCCTCCTCCGCCGCCGTGCTCCCGCCGGCGACGAGCCTAGGGCCCCACCGGCCTGACCGAAACAGTACCCCCCCTCTGATGTACGTATATGTATTATTTTATGTATACATATGTATATATATATATGTATATATTTATATATATTAATATATATATATATGTTATTATATATAATTAATTATATATTATTAAATACTATAATACTGTATATACAGTACATATATGTATTTATATATTTTCTGCATTTTCCTTTTTTTTTATTTATATATATATTTATATATACATATATGTATATATGTATATATATATATATATATATATATATATATATATCAATATATATATATATGTATTTATATATTATCTAAATACTATTATATATATAATATATACTAATATACTGTGTATATTATACAGTATAATATATAAATATTATATATATATTTACATCTTTCTTTTTCTGTTTTTTTATATTTTATTATATATATATATGTATTATAAAAATATATGTATATCTATATATTTACTTATATATGTATTACTATATAATTAAATATATATTATATATATATATTATAAATAATTATTATTATTAATACAGAATATATATATATATATATATATATATATATATATATATATATATATATATATATATATATATATATATATATATGTATATATATATATATATATTTTATCTTCTTTAATATATATGTATTTCCTTTTCCTCTTATATATATATATATATATATATATATATATATATATATATATATATATATATATATATATATATATATATATATATATATATATATATATATATATATATATATATATATGTATATATATATTATTTATAGTATTTATTATATGTATATGTATATTATAACTATATATATATATATATATGCTTTTCATTTTATTTGTACTATATATACTATATACTATATACTAATATATATGTATATATATATATATATATATATATATATATATATATTTTTAATTTCAGCATTTTCTTCTCTTATATATATATATATATATATATATATATATATATATATATGTAAATATATGTATATCTATATATATATATCTATATAAATAAATAATACTATAATATGTATATTATATATGTATACTTTTCTTTTCTTTTATTATATGTAAATAGATATATATCTAATATATATGTATCTATATATATATATTTTATTTTTCTGCACTTTCTCTTTCTTTTATATAAATATATATATGAAAATATATATATCTATATAAATATATATATATATATCTATATATGAATATACTACTTATATATGAATACATATATATTATATATATATGTATGCCCTTTATTTTTATTTATATATGTATACTACTTATGTATGTATATATATATTTTTATTCCAGCTTATTTTTATATCTATATATATATCTATTATATATGTGCTATATATGCCTAATACTATATATGCTATATCTATATGTATTTATATATACTCTATATATATATTTGAACCCTATATATATATATATATGTATTATGTGTATATATTTACATAAGAATATATACTATATAATTATGCCTTTTATTAAATTGGTATTTACGAATCCTGTAAACATCTTAAACAGAAAACATCTCCAGCACAGTCAGTGACCCCCTGTCACAAGGACCCTCAGTCTTGACAGTGGGATCAGTTGTCCAGCACAGTCAGGAAGTAGGCAAGTATACCTTGCCAAGTTACTGTTTAAATTCAAATGTTGTTATATGCTATTTTTTTTTCTGAATTCCATATAACTGTGAGTACCTGAGCTTGCCTCAGGTACAGTCAACAAATACGTTGACACGAAGTATAAATAACTTAGTATTTTACAGACCTACCAACATCTGAGAGGATATCCTCATATCCTCCTAAACCCTATCACGGGAACACGCAACATGGTTGCAATGCATATTGGGATGCGAGCTGCGTATTTGATTAGCTACCAGTACGTGTGACACGCATCACGGATTAGTATATTGTCAGGAAAACTCAGGAAAAGTATGACTTGGCATTTAGTTACATTGGACGGAAAAGATAACTAGTAGACGTATGGGACACCCCCCTCCATGAGTCCTTATCCTTCGTACCATGCTCTTCGGAGATGGTCGATTGCAGAGCTACCCGTGTGTCCGGGGGCATATGACACATATACTAGCCAGTCAACACGATTGGTGAATTAAGTCAGCATATGTCAAACCTACACATTCCCATGCGTACTACAAGGTCTTTACTTGCATTTTCACTTAGATGGTTAGCACCCTGCATTTATTTATTTATTCAGCATTTCATACCTGGCATGTTATTTTCCTGTATCTTGTTATGTCCCACTGAGGACCTGGTTCCCTTCCAGATTTAGATGAGGCCTACTACCCCACGGTGTATGGTCCAGGACAGGAGACCAGGCATGCCACCGAGGAAGAACTGGAGGAGTCACCATCAGAATCTACCTGATTCTAGGAGATGCTCTCTTAGGCGATGGAGATGTTTTGCTAGATAGACGATACCCAGTCTATCCTTTTTGTACTATTATTATATTTTGACAGTGGGTTTGTTTCCACAAGTTGTGTAATAGTATAATTCAGACTCAGCATTATATATTTTCAGCACTATTTTCCGACATTTCCTGTGGATGAGATAGACTTGCCTTTATTAGACTTGTAGTATTTTAGGACAGCGTAGCACGTTTCCTTGGGTCCATAAGAATGGATTAAACCCTTAGTAACGTGTCAGCTGGCCAATGCCACGTGACCTAGTTCCTCACATTTTGGGACTGGGGCGTGACATGGTTTTAGTGGTGGCCCATGCAGGTCTAGTTTATTGCTAGTGGTATGATGACATGCCCAGCAAGCCTGCTATAGGATAGAAATACTAGGTCTCATCCACACTGACTTCATCAAGCTTTTTGCATACTGCTTGATTATCAATTATAAATTTCTTATACTTTTCTTATTCTATTTTCTTCAGAAAAATGGACATACCCGGTGGACATTCGATTGATGGGGCTGACCCAGCAACAGACCCCTCGCCCGAAGTCCAGGGAATCCCATCCACCTCGAGGGACCCATCCCCGAGAAGGATGTTGGTCTACCCAATGACTCCATACCTTCCTCAGAATCCTGCCCAGACAGGAACACCAGCCCAGCATGAAGGGCAAACCTCCCAGGCAGAGACACCACTGCCACCACCTTCCGCCTTCCCTGCCCAGATGCCTCAACTTGAAGGACAAACACAGATGTTCCAGTTCCTCCAGGCTATGATGCAAACTCAGTGGCAGCAGACTGAAGCCCTGAGACAATCTCAGTGGCAACAGACTGAGGCCTTGAGACAGACATTGATGGCGGCCTTGGAAAGAACGACTGCCCCAGCACCAACACCAGCACCTGTCCAACCAATGGGCACAGTCAAAGGCTTCCGCCAGATGAATCCGAAAACCTTTAAGGGCAGCGAATCCCCAGAGGAGACCTCAGATTGGATCTCCAATACAGAAATGCTGCTAGAAGGCTCACAACTTACCCCCGATCTATGGATGACCGCCGTAAGAGCTCAACTCTTAGGCAATGCCCATCACTGGTGGGAATCCATATAACGTAGCGTCGGCGAAGATCAAACTTGGGAACAATTTTTGGAGCACTTCAATGCCAAGTACTTCCCTGCAACAGTCCAAAATGCCTTATACTCCCAGTTTCTGCATTTGGAACAGGGGAACATGACTGTTGACGCCTACGACGCGGAGTTCAGCAGATTAAGTCAATTCGGTACCATCTTGATACCGAATGAGCTGGAGAAAGCCAAAAGATTCTACCACGGCCTCACCTGCGAGCTTCAGAGGTATACGACATCACAGTCAAGGATCTCCTACGAGGAGGTTCTTGCAGAAGCGAGGGTACAAGAAGCTATTGGCCGAGGAACGAGACGCTCAAATCCAACCTTCCCGGCCAAAAACCAGCAAGGGGCAGGAGGCCCTATCCGTCGTCCACAAAATCAGACGCATCAGACGACGGGGCCCTACCAGAAGAAGGAACTCCCGACTTGTCACTTTTGTGGCAAGAAGGGGCATTATATCAATGATTGTAGAAAGAAGAAGGGACTCTGCCTAATATGTGGAGCTAGCCAACATATGGCTAGGGACTGCCCGCAACGCAAAGATGCAGTTCCTCAGAACGGGCAGAAATCAGGAACGCCTGCCCAAAAGATGCTACCCTCCACATCAGGAGGATATCAGAAGGGACCACCTCTGGCCATTCAGGAGAGCCAGTTCAAGGCCAGACAACAACACGGAGGACAAAGGCATGGACAAGCCTTTGCTTTAGCTGCAGTTGTCGAAGAACCTGAAGGAGAAACCATCGCAGGTACCATTTTAGTTGCATCATTACCTGCAAACGTATTATTTGATTCTGGCGCAACCCTGTCATTCATATCTAGTAGTTTCGTAACCATGCACAAACTAATCACTTCCCCGCTACCCAAGTGCTGGAAAATTCTAACTGGAGGAGGAATTGTTCCAGTTACCAACATTATTGAAACATGTTCAATAGTTGTTTCTAGTAGAGAACTAAGAGCGCGATTTCTGGTACTCCCAATGCCAAATTTCGACGTCGTCTTAGGCATGGACTGGTTAATCCAGAACAATGCTATCCTAGACTGCCGGAAAGGAAGTATCACCTTTAGACCACCAGGACACCCGGAGTTCGAATACGTACGAGGTACCATCGAGCAAGGAGTAGGCCAGACTCCTAGAACTTACATGGCGATGGAGATAGAACCCCCAGCACTCATTGCAGAATTCGAAAACGTATTTCCAGAGGAATTGCCAGGCCTACCGCCTGACAGAGAAGTAGAGTTCACTATTGAGCTGATACCCGGAGCTGCACCGGTATCCTCAAATGTGTACCGACTGGCGAAGAAGGAGCTTGACGAGCTGAAGCTGCAACTTGAAGAACTGCAAATCAAGGGATTTGTTCGTCCTAGTGCATCACCCTGGGGAGCACCAGTGTTGTTTGTACCAAAGAAGGACGGAACATATCGGATGTGTATTGATTACAGAGCCCTCAACGCTTTGACAATCAAAAATAAGTACCCCTTGCCGCGAATTGACGATCTGTTCGACCAACTGACGGGAGCTGTGGTATTCTCAAAAATAGACTTGAGATCTGGCTATCATCAGGTCAAAGTACGGAGAGAAGACATTCCAAAGACAGCATTCAGGACTCGCTATGGTCATTACGAGTTCCTGGTGATGCCGTTTGGACTGACTAATGCACCAGCCGTATTCATGAACCTGATGAACAGAGTCTTCCACCAATATCTGGACCAGTTCATGGTAGTCTTCATCGACGACATCTTGGTGTATTCAAAAAGCCACGAGGAGCACGAAGAGCACTTGAGACTAGTGCTAGAGACGCTGAGACGTGAGAGCCTTTATGCTAAACTAAGCAAGTGCGAGTTCTTCCTTGATCGTGTCGCTTTTCTGGGACACGTGATCACAGGAGAAGGCATCTCGGTGGACCCAGCAAAGATCTCATCTGTCGAGACGTGGCCAACCCCTACCAACGTCTCAGAGGTGAGAAGCTTTCTAGGACTTGCCGGATATTACCGGAGGTTCGTAGAAAACTTTGCAAGAATCGCAGAGCCAATTACCCGTCTTACCCGCAAGGACTAGGAGTTCATCTGGTCTGAGGAATGCCAGACAGCTTTTGATGAGTTGAAGAAGCGTCTGACTACTGCACCCATCTTGACCATACCATCTGGATCCGGAGGTTTCGTCATCTATAGCGATGCATCCGAAAAAGGATTGGGTTGTGTCTTAATGCAACATGGGAAGGTTGTAGCTTATGCCTCAAGACAATTGAGGACTCATGAGAAGAACTACCTGTAAACCCCCTTAATTTTCAAAATTTTAAATCTGGATTTTTTCACAATTTTCTGTAATTTTCTGGAATTTTTCTGTAATTTAAAAACAGGGTTTTAATTATTCAATGATTTTTAAATGATAATAAATGATATTAAAATATTATAAAAATAATATTTTTGGATGTAAAATGAAAAACTGGACTTAGCGCAATTTTTCTGGAATTTATCGGACCCCGGACCTATTTTTAAATGCCTAAAAACTATTTATTTAATTATTTATTAATATATTTATTATTATTATTATTATTTATTTTATTTATTTATTTTCCCGTTCTTGGGCCCGGCCCGGCCCAGTGGGCCGAGCCCAGTAGCAGCCCAGCCCGGCCATAGGCTAGCGGGTCGGTCAGACCCGAACCAGCACCAGACCCGACCCGCACTCCATCACCCCTAACCCGCTCTTCCACGACCAGGCGATTCCGTCGCCGGCGCCGGAAAATGCGCGCGCCACGGCCACGCCCTCCTCCACGTCGCCCCTCCCCTCCGGATCTCCCGCCACGACGCCTCGGCCGAGCCCCCTCGCAGCCCCCTATTTATACCCTCTTCTCCGCCTCCTTCCACCCCCAAACCACCCGAAACCCTAACCCTAGCTCTACTCCGGCAGCCCCGATCCCCGGCGACCCTCCTCCAGAACCACCGCCCTGCGTCGACCTCCCCCCCCCAGACCCGCCTACGCCGACTGCCCTCAGCCACCAGCACCGACCTCCCAGAACCGCCGTCCTCTCCTCCTCCTCCTCTCTTTCCGCGGCTGCTGTTCTCCCTCAGCCGCTCGACGCCGCTCGACGACCGCCGTGACCTCGCCGACGGTCGACCAGCCCCGGCGTGTCCTCCAGCAGTACCCAGAGCCTCGGACACGGCAGCAGACCCGGACACAGGGAGCCCTAGCCGCGGACACGCAGTGGACACAGCACAGGACACGACACGATCCGGACACAGAAAACCCTGATTTCTCGGTCCCCTTCAGGTACTCGTATCTTGCAACCCTGATCTCCGTTTTTGATTCTGTAAATTCCTACGCGAAGCCTGTATGACCCTCACGGTGCCCGGACAAACTGTTCGGGGCATCGCGGCCTGTGGCGATCGCACACCGCGATCTAAAAACAGGAAAAAACCAGACCCTGTTTCACCCCGGAACTGAGTACGCCCCGCCAAACGGGACGACTTGGTCGCGCGCGGTCTTCACAGATACGTGCGCCTCGTTGATACGGACGTGTGGGTTTTCGCGGAAGCTGATTCGGATGTGCGTGCACACCGGAATCAACGCGTATCCGCGGACATCGCCCCGTATCCGCCTTTTCTGTAATTCGACCTAACTTCGTGCACACACGTCGGATCGAGACGAAACTTGTGCCATCGGACTCGTAGCAATACGCTGGTCCTGTGGGTCAAGTTTGGTTCGATTCTGAGAACGTTGACGAAATCGCGTGTCGTGGGCCCCACAGGCCCCGCTCGACGGGCGATTTTGTGATCGGCTCATTGGAATTCAATTCTGAAAGTTCCGTTGGGTTCGTACCAGCGTTCCTGACCTGTTGACCCTAAGTTTGGTGAATTTGGAGACCGTTGACCCGGACACGTTTTTCGGTGCAAAGCGGGCCCACCGGTGGACCCCGTTTTGACCCGAAACTGCCGTTTCTGCCCTTGTCTCCAAATTGGACCCAAGGACAGGCATTTCTAGCTGATTGATATTTTCTGGATCTGATGGTGATGTTTGTTTCAGCAACCGGAGTACCGCCTGAAATTTCCGCCACAGTCAGAGCCGTAAACATAGCCGGAACCACAGGCAAGTGTACATTGCCAAACCCTGCAGCTTGCTAATTATTTTCTGAACTTAATCATGCAATAATGGACAAATAAAGCCTGCCAAATCTCAGTAATTCTTGACATAGTACTTTACTTGATTTCTGATGAATTAAATATAAACATGTTTTAACTGCTTAACCTAGGAGACGTGTGACGTACTTAGTGTCCGATCACAGTCGGGTGCCAACTCCGTACGCGGGGTTGTGTAACGTCACATAGACATGGATATCGAGACCCGATAATTCTCGTACTTGTCCTATCAAGTACACCAGAACCCAGGACACTTGACACTATTTCATGAGACAGAGTCTTCCTGAGACATTCAAGGTGATTCTGTATAGGATGCATGTTATAGGACATAGACTTTACATTCTTAGACATTTTGATTCATAGCTACCAGACTTGCTGCATTAGTTATAATCCCGCTGACATGGATATGAGACGTTATGGTCATGGCTTGCGTGATTACATTGGGTGGGGAGAGACACACAGACTACAGGCTGATATTATATATATAACATAGTATATATCATAGTGAAATTCATAGTTATTGCCGCTACCGGCTCCCCGACAGAGAGCTTGTAGTGGCTTCAGCCTGAGATCTAGTGCTGCTCTCATATTGCATATCACATAGTTGGTTACTTAGTTTACCCTGCTGATTATCTTATTGCTGCACTGATATTCATTTGGCTTGAGTTTTTCTGTACCTTGCTATGTCCCCTGAGGACCTGGAATGGATGATGTCCCCAGGTACAGCTGAAGAGAACTACCCAGAAGTGTACGGTACCGGAGCACTCCTTGGAGCAGAACAAGGAACAGAGGACGAAGTAGTGGCCGAAGATTTTTCCTGAGCACCGGCTTCTACTACACAGTATTTCCATTTTCAGCATTTCTATTCCTGTCTATTTTTCCTTAATTGTAACAGAATAATTCTCGGATTTGTTTTCCGAGACAACCTTATTTGTTATTGCATATTTATTTCCATTGCATTAATTCTGGCAATTAATCTGTGTTATTCTGTGGATGAGATTAGTAATACCTGAGACTTGTACCTAGTACTGCTAGACTACAGCTTAAGCATGCCCTGATGGATCCATTAAATTGGGTTGTCCATCGGTGCGTGCTGCTGGCCATTGCCACGCTTCTCCAGTCCCTCGGCATTTTGGGACTGGGGCGTGACACTACCCCACTCACGACTTGGAGCTTGCCGCCGTCATCTTCGCCCTGAAGCTTTGGAGACAATATCTATACGGCGAACGAGTGGAAATATTCACCGATCACAAGAGCTTGAAATATGTCTACACTCAGAAGGACCTGAACCTAAGACAAAGACGATGGCTCAAAGTAATGACAGACTTCGAGATCGATCTGCAGTACCATCCAGGAAAGGCTAATGTAGTGGCTGATGCACTAAGCAGAAGACCATCGGCATTCTTTATGATCACCCAACCAGGTCTGCTGAAAGATCTAGAAAAGTTGGGAATAACGGTCATTATGCCAGGAATTGACGGTCAATTATCAAACTATCAGCTACAATCAACATTGGTCGAAAGAATCAAAGCTGCTCTACCAGCAGATGCAAGATTTCAGAGGCTTCGACAAAGAACAGAGACTGGAATCCAGACAGGATGCCGCATACACGAAGATGGGACTCTAAGATGTGGAGAACGTCTTTATGTTCCAAATGGAGAACTTCGTGAGGAGCAGATGTCAGAAGCTCACAGCTCAACATACTCTATACATCCTGGAGGCACAAAGATGTACAGAGATCTGCGACAATACTACTGGTGGCATGGAATGAAGCGAGAGATAGCACGCTTTGTGGCAAAGTGCGTGGTGTGTCAGCAAGTCAAAGCTGAACATCAGAGATCAGCAGGTCTACTTCAACCCCTCCCAATACCCGAGTGAAAATGGGAACACATTACGATGGACTTTGTTACGGGCTTCCCAAGAAGTCCCAGTGGTCGTAATGCTGTATGGGTAATCGTAGATAGACTCACAAAGGCTGCTCATTTCCTACCTTTCAGAGTCGGACAATCTACCGAAGTCTTGGCAGACATGTACATGAAGGAGATAGTGCGTCTGCATGGAGTACCAGTCAGCATAGTATCTGACAGAGATACGAGGTTTACATCTTACTTTTGGCGAAGTATGCAAGAAAGTCTTGGTACCCGCCTTAAGTTCAGCACCTCGTACCACCCTCAGACAGATGGCCAATCAGAACGCACAATCCAGACACTTGAAGATATGTTGAGAGCCTGCATGCTTGATTTCAGCGGATCATGGGAAGATCATTTGCACCTGGTAGAATTTTTCTACAACAATAGCTATCAAGCGAGCATTCAAATGGCTCCCTTTGAAGCATTGTATGGCAGGAAATATCGTTCTCCAGTATGCTGGAGCGATGTTGGAGAAAGACAGATCTTGGGACCAGAACTGGTTGTTCGTACGGTGGAGAAGGTAAAGAAGATACAAGGACACCTACGAGCTGCACAAGACAGACAGAAGCACTGGGCAAATGTTCATCGACGACCTTTAGAGTTCCAAGTGGGAGAGCATGTGTTCTTAAAAATCTCACCCACCCGAGGTACTATCAGATTTGGAGGAAGAGGAAAGCTGAGTCCGAGGTACATTGGACCCTTCGATGTACTAGAACGCATCGGAGAGGTTGCCTACAAGCTAGCCCTACCTCAGACTTTGGAAGGAGTGCATGACGTCTTCCATGTATCCCAGCTGAGGAGGTACATTCCAGACCTGAGTCATGTACTGAACCATTCAGAGATCACCGTCGGCCCAAGCCTATCGTACCTGGAGGAACCTGTAGAGATCATAGATCGTAGCGAGAAGGTGTTGCGAGGCCAGACTATCCCTCTAGTTCGTGTTGCATGGAGACATCATGCACCAGGTGAATCAACCTGGGAACGAGAAGAGGATATTCGACAACGTTTTCCCCATCTATTTCCAAACCAGGGTATGTCCTAATATTTCAAAACGATATTTCATTTTCATTATATGTCTGTTTTTATTTCGAGGACGAAATATTCTAAGGAGGGTAGATTGTAAACTCCCTCGACCAGATTTCAGTAATTTAGGATTAATTTTAGCTAATTAGAATTTCTGTAACTTTTTAAAAATTATTTTGTTTACATATCCTATTGATTGTGCACCTGTACTTCACATAATTAATTAGAGCATTACACTAGCTGTAATTCCCAAACAAAATTCACCTACCTGCCCTAGACTTATTAAACTAATTTTCTGATTTTTGTGCAACTCCCAGATGCTTAATTTTGAGCTTCGTTTGAGACGCACAAGTATCGTTACAAAAGTTTGTATTTAATTCCTATTTTATTTCTTGCTCTTTAACCATCTCTGTACCCCTAGAGATTAAGGACCAACAGGCACCTGTTTTATCCAGACAAAAATACGTTAATATTCTACTTTAAATATACTACAATTAGTATATTGGCACCGGAGTAAAATTATGGCCCTACCTGCCTCTAAATAAATATAGAACACCGTGCGCAGTATTTATTAAATAATAAATACGATGACCCGTATCACCAAGAAACCAGGCCCTACCCCTGCCCAGAATCACCCCCACCCCCTCAGGACCCTCCTACAGCTTTTTCCTCTCAATTCTGAGCATTTTAGTATTTTCTGGGAACAGGGAAATTTATCAGACAAATTGCGTAATTACGCAAAATATCTATTTTAGGACCTAATTGCAATTTATGAAATTTTAGGGGTTTTTATGCAAATTCCAGTGTGAGGTGGCATCACCTCATTGGCTGGTGAATGTGGACCTCACACGTGTCATGTGGGACCCACTTAAATATCGGAAAATATCAGATAAAAATCTAAAAAACAAAATGACCTAAATACCCCTAGACTTCCCCCTAATTACAACCCTGCCACTCCCCCTAAACCTATATAACCCGACCCCCCCTCTCATTCCCAACTCACTCCACACCCTCTCCGGCCACCCTCCGCCCACCGGACCCCTGCCCAACTCCTCGCCACCTCCCTTCCCTCCTCCCCGACCACCGGAGCCCCGCCCTAGCCGGCCGCTCCGCCGCCGGCAGCCCCTACAAGCCAACTCCACCAACACCAACACCCACAGCCACCACCACCCGAACCACTTCCACCACCGCCTCCGGCCGTCGTCGACCACCGCCACCACCCCCAAACGCCTCGCCGCCACCTCCTCCACCGTTCCGACCAACCCCCTGCCACCCCCGACCACCACAGCCGCCGCCATCACCTCCACAGCGCCCCGACCCCTCTCCCCGACTGCACCACCACCCCCATCCCGACCGCCTCCAGCCACCTCCACCGCCACCGTAGACCCCCACCACCACTACCAACCTCACCGCCACCATCTTCTCCGCCGATCCCCCGCCCTGCACCGACCGCACCACCGCCGCTGACGCCGCTGCCACCCGCTGCAAGCCGGCACTGCTGCTGCTGCTGTTAGCTGCTGCTGCCGTTGCAGCCACCGCCACGGCCAGCCGCCGCCTCCTCCGCCGTCGTGCTCCCGCCGGCGACGAGCCTAGGGCCCCACCGGCCTGACCGGAACAGTACCCCCCCCTCTGATGTACGTATATGTATTATTTTATGTATACGTATGTGTATATATATATGTATATATTTATATATATTAATATATATATATATATGTTATTATATATAATTAATTATATATTATTAAATTCTATAATACTGTATATACAGTACATATATGTATTTATATATTTTCTGCATTTTCCTTTTTTTAATTTATATATATATTTATATATACATATATGTATATATGTATATATATATATATCTATATATATATATATGTATTTATATATTATCTAAATACTATTATATATATAATATATACTAATATACTGTGTATATTATACAGTATAATATATAAATATTATATATATATTTACATCTTTCTTTTTCTGTTTTTTTTATATTTTATTATATATATATATGTATTATAAAAATATATGTATATCTATATATTTACTTATATATGTATTACTATATAATTAAATATATATTATATATATATTATAAATAATTATTATTATTAATACAGAATATATATATATATATATATATGTATATATATATATATTTTTTATCTTCTTTAATATATATGTATTTCCTTTTCCTCTTATATATATATATATATATATATATATATATATATATATATATATATATATATATATATATATATATATATATATATATATATATATATATATATATATATATATATATGTAGTATATTATATTATTTATAGTATTTATTATATGTATATGTATATTATAACTATATATATATATATGCTTTTCATTTTATTTGTACTATATATACTATATACTATATACTAATATATATGTATATATATATATATATATATATTTAATTTTATTTCTTCTCTTATATATATATATATATATATATATATATATATATATATATATATATATATATATATATATATATATATATATATATATATATATATATATATATATATATATGTAAATATATGTATATCTATATATATATCTATATAAATAAATAATACTATAATATGTATATTATATATGTATACTTTTCTTTTCTTTTATTATATGTAAATAGATATATATCTAATATATATGTATCTATATATATATATTTCATTTTTCTGCACTTTCTCTTTCTTTTATATAAATATATATATGAAAATATATATATCTATATAAATATATATATATATATCTATATATGAATATACTACTTATATATGAATACATATATATTATATATATATATGTATGCCCTTTATTTTTATTTATATATGTATACTACTTATGTATGTATATATATATTTTTATTCCAGCTTATTTTTATATCTATATATATATATCTATTATATATGTGCTATATATGCCTAATACTATATATGCTATATCTATATGTATTTATATATACTCTATATATATATTTGAACCCTATATATATATATATATATATATATGTATTATGTGTATATATTTACATAAGAATATATACTATATAATTATGCCTTTTATTAAATTGGTATTTACGAATCATGTAAACATCTTAAACAGAAAATATCTCCAGCACAGTCAGTGACCCCCTGTCACAAGGACCCTCAGTCTTGACAGTGGGATCAGTTGTCCAGCACAGTCAGGAAGTAGGCAAGTATACCTTGCCAAGTTACTGTTTAAATTCAAATGCTGTTATATGCTATTTTTTTTCCTGAATTCCATATAACTGTGAGTACCTGAGCTTGCCTCAGGTACAGTCAACAAATACGTTGACACGAAGTATAAATAACTTAGTATTTTACAGACCTACCAACATCTGAGAGGATATCCTCATATCCTCCTAAACCCTATCACGGGAACACGCAACATGGTTGCAATGCATATTGGGATGCGAGCTGCGTATTTGATTAGCTACCAGTACGTGTGACACGCATCACGGATTAGTATATTGTCAGGAAAACTCAGGAAAAGTATGACTTGGCATTTAGTTACATTGGGCGGGAAAGATAACTAGTAGACGTATGGGACACCCCCCCTCCATGAGTCCTTATCCTTCGTACCATGCTCTTCGGAGATGGTCGATTGCAGAGCTACCCGTGTGTCCGGGGGCATATGACACATATACTAGCCAGTCAACACGATTGGTGAATTAAGTCAGCATATGTCAAACCTACACATTCCCATGCGTACTACAAGGTCTTTAGGTCTTTACTTGCATTTTCACTTAGATGGTTAGCACCCTGCATTTATTTATTTATTCAGCATTTCATACCTGGCATGTTATTTTCCTGTATCTTGTTATGTCCCACTGAGAACCTGGTTCCCTTCCAGATTTAGATGAGGCCTACTACCCCACGGTGTATGGTCCAGGACAGGAGACCAGGCATGCCACCGAGGAAGAACTGGATGAGTCACCATCAGAATCTACCTGATTCTAGGAGATGCTCTCTTAGGCGATGGAGATGTTTTGCTAGATAGACGATACCCAGTCTATCCTTTTTGTACTATTATTATATTTTGACAGTGGGTTTGTTTCCACAAGTTGTGTAATAGTATAATTCAGACTCAGCATTATATATTTTCAGCACTATTTTTTGACATTTTCTGTGGATGAGATAGACTTGCCTTTATTAGACTTGTAGTATTTTAGGACAGCGTAGCACGTTTCCTTGGGTCCATAAGAATGGATTAAACCCTTAGTAACGTGTCAGCTGGCCAATGCCACGTGACCTAGTTCCTCACATTTTGGGACTGGGGCGTGACACCTAAGTTCAGCTTGTTTCTACCCATTGAACCGGCTTCTTGGGATCTCCAGTCAGACTCGGTTGGGTTGCCACTGCTGGTGACTAACTTATGGGCTTAACCCCATCCCCCTTGATGATTCTAGGATCAAAGTCCTAGACAGACCCTTCGTCAAGTGATCTGCAAGGTTCTTTTCTGACTTATATATAGTCAAGAACCACATATTTGCCTAGAAGGCTTTTTATTGACTTGAAGCGCAGCTGCAGGTGCCTGTTCATCTTAGCATTCACAGAATCATGCTTTAGTAGTTCAATAACAGATTTATTATCACAATTTATAGAAATTGCAGGAACAGGACTAAGAGAAACAGGTATATGCATAATAAGATTTTTAAGCTATTCAGCTTCTGTGCAAGTTGTATCTAAAGCTATCATTTCAGAGTCCATTGTACTCCTAGCTATGATAGTTTGCTTACAAGAGCTCCAGGAGATTGCAGCTCCTCCTAGAGAAAATACATATCCAGTAGTAGATTTTTATATCATGTGAGTCGGTTACTCCAGTTTGCATCTGAATAACCTTCTATGATATCAGGGTGCCTAGTAAAATGAAGTTTGTAATCTAGGGTGCCCTTGAGATATCTAAATACCCTATCCAAGGCAGTCCAATGTGACTGATTTGGGTTACTGGTATATCTGCTTAGTCTCCCAATAGCAAATGCAATATCAGGTCTTGTCCTGTTTGTTATATACATAAGGGAGCCTATCATCTGGGAATATTTATGTTGTTCCAAAGGTGGTCCTTCATTCTTTTTCAGTACAATACTGCTGTCATAAGGAGTAAGGACAGGTTTCTTATCAAATAACTCAAATTTTTTTAGCATTTTTTCAATTGAATGTGCTAAAGATAGAGTATAACCCTCTTTGCCTTTGGTCACTTGCATTCCTAAATAGGTTGGCTTCTCCTAGGTCTTTCATATCAAACTGGCTAGATAAATAGTTCTTTGTAATATTTATCAATTCCAGTGATGATCCTAGGATAAGGATGTCATCTACATACAAGCATAAAATGACACAATTTTTACATGTACCTTTAGAGTATATACATTTGTCATACTCATTTGACAAGAAACCATATTCACAAATTACTTTGTCAAATTTATTGTGCCATTGTTTGGGAGCTTGTTTCAGGCCATAGAGGGATTTTACTAGTCTGCAGACTTTTCTTTTCTTGACCTTTAGCAATGAAACCTTCAGGTTGGTCCATATAAAGTTCTTCCTCTAGATCTCCATTCAAAAATGCTGTCTTAACATCCATTTGATGGATTAGCATATCATGAATGGATGCTAAGGCCAAGAGAGTTCTAATGGATGTGATCCTAGCTACAGGAGAGTAGGTATCAAAATAATCTAACCCTTTCTTCTGGGTAAAACCCTTAGCAACTAATCTAGCTTTGTATTTCTCTATAGTACCATCGGCTCTGAGTTTCTTCTTGAAAATCCACTTACAACCTATTGGTTTATTCCCTAAAGGTAGATCTGTTAGAAACCAAGTATTATTCTCCATGATGGAGTTGTATTCACTGTTAATGGCTTCTTTCCAGAAGGGAGCATCGGGAGACGACATTGCTTCTTCATAATTTGAGAGATCACCCTCTATCAAAAATGTGAAGAATCCTTCTCCTAAAATTTTCTCAATCCTATTCCTTTTACTCTGTCTTGGTTCTAAGTCTTGTTCAGATTGAGAGCTAGGTATTTGGACTTGAGAACTAGTAGAGGGTATGGAGGAAGAGATTGAACTTCTATCCTTAAAAGGAAATATGTTTTCAAAGTAAACTGCATCTCTTGCTTCTATAATGGTATTGTTAGAGATTTCATTTACTTCTGAGTGAGTCACTAGAAATCTTTTGGCATAGGTGTCTAAGGCATATCCTATGAAAATAGCGTCTACAGTCTTGGGACCAATCTTTCTCTTTTTAGGTTGGGGAATTCCGACTTTAGCAAGGCATCCCCAAACTCTAAGGTAATTAATCCTAGGTGCTCTACCTTTCCACAGCTCATAGGGAGTCTTATCTTTTGTCTTACTAGGAATCCTATTAAGAATGTAACAGGCAGTTAAAAGGGCTTCTCCCCACAAGTTATCAGGAGCACCAGAGCTGAGAAGCATGACATTCATCATATCTAACAGAGTGCGGTTCTTGCGTTCAGCAACTCCGTTAGACTGAGGTGAATATGGAGCAGTTACCTCATGAATTATTCCATGTTCTTCACAGAAATTAATCATTTCGTTTGAGGTATATTCTCCACCACGATCAGATCTAAGGATCTTAATCTTCCTTTCTAATTGATTCTCAGCTTCAGATTTGAAAACCTTAAATCTATCTAGAACTTCATCTTTGGTTTTTAGAAGGTAGATGTAACAATACTTTGAATAATCATCTATAAATGTAACAAAGTATTTTCTACCGCCTCTGGTCAAAATCCTATTTGAGTCACATACATCACTATGAATAAGTTCTAGAATGTCAGAATTTCTTTCTACATATTTGAAAGTTAATCTAGTGTGTTTGGCTTGAACACAAATCTCACATTTGTGTTTGTCATCTATTGGAGTCTTGGGAATAAGATCTAAGGTCATCATCCTTTTAATAGAGCCTAGGTTCACATGACCTAGTCTGCCATGCCAAACATTTGAAGATTCTATATTAGAGACAATGAGAGAACCATCATACATTTTATTCATTGTACTTAAAATGAAAAGACCGTCCTTTACAAAGCATTTTCCTATAAAAGAGTCATGCTTAGAAAAAACTACTTTTATTAGCCTCTATTACAATTTTGTATCCTGAGGCTACAAGAAGGGATCCACTAACTAGGTTTCTCCTGACAGACGGCACATGAAGAACATCATGAAGAGTTAAGATTTTTTCTGATGTCATCTTCAGGTTAACTTTTTCTCTTCCAATGATTTGTGCCGTTGAGCCATCTCCTAGGGTCACACCTCCTCCACTTGATTCCTGATAGTTTAAAAAACAGGAGCGATCAAATAAAACGTGAACATTAGCTCCAGAATTCAACCACCAGTCATCAGAATGGTAAGAGAGGTTAATAAGGGGTTGAAAGCTTACAGACCTGAAGGAACTAAAAGAACCTTGGTGAAGCATGTTCGCTTCTGGTCTAACTGAGTCTGACTAAAGTTTCTAGGTTTTTGGTTTTTGTGATGATGGTTTTTGTGGTTAGGCTGAAAGTTTTTTCTTCTTCTTGAAGAAATTCTTTTTGGGTTTATAAGGAAAATTAGACTTGGGTTTTCCTTGGCCTTCTACAAGATAATAGTTTAGGTGGTCTTTGCTAAACAATCTTAAAATCTTTAGTTTTTCAAGTGTTGATCAACTCAGGTTAGCTGTAGGGGCCGGTTCCCAGCTAGCGGTGGTCCGAAGACTCTTAAATACCGTGTCGCTTAGGGTTATTTACACCCAGTTGACAGAAGGACCCTTTCGGCTTGTGCCCGAGTTTGTCTCTACTTTGAAACTTTAGATTTGAAGATTTTATTTGCAATTTCCTTTTTACTAAACTATTTTTTTTTGGTCCTAGATTGCTTTCAAAAAACTAAGTGATTAAAAATTGCAATTGACAAAATTATCAAATGTACTAACAATATTTAAAACTTTAAGCAAATTTGCAATTGATAAAAAATTAAACTATCAATTCTTTAGAATAAATCAATTATAACAAATAGTGAGAAGCAAATTGTATTAGTTTATCAATTAGAAGCAAATAGTGAGAGTCTAATAGTGAAAATCAAATTATATTCACTGTCAATTGTCTTACACAGTAACTATTAGTAAATCAATTCTAAGCAAATTGTATTTTTTTTTCAGTTTGATAGTATAAACAATTTAACAAATAACAGTGACTATTGGTCGTTCTCAACAGTAACTATTGGTCGTTCTCAAATGAAACAAATTGTATGTGCTAATAGTATAAACAATTTAACAAATGAAACAAATGTCTCTACTTTGAAACACTTTTTTAGTTAGAGTAGTTCTCAACAGTAACAGTGACTTTAACAAATGAAACAATTTAACAAATGAAACAAATATCTCTACTTTGAAACACTTTTTTTTTTTTTATGGTTGTTCTCAACAGTAAGTATTTAAAGTATTGAAACAGTTTTAATCAATATAGTATAGTAAACTATTTGAACTCTTAAGTAGCAACAGTAACTAAATTTTTTTTTTTCCTTTATAACAGTAGCAAACTCTTATAACAGTAGTAAACTCTCAGTAGCAAATTCTTCCAACTTTAACTATTATTTTTTTTTTCTCTTTATAACAGTAACTATCTTAAGTAGCAACAGTTTGAATCTTCTAATAGTTTTAATCTCTACCAGTAGCAAATCAATTGACTTATAATCAGTAGCAAACCGTGGTAGAACAAAACAACAGTTAGAAGAATAAGAAAAATAATCAATTGTAACAGTAATAAACTCTTAGATTGTTAGAAATATTGTTGTTTTTCTTTTTACTAAAATTTCATAATACAAAAAATAAAATTTAAACAGATGTTACCGGCCTCTGGGGAAGTCGTGCACGAAGCACTGCCCTAAGAGTTTATTCGGGATCTGTGTGCAGACGTTCCCGAAGCTCCTAGTGGTAAAACCCCCGCACTACCGGTATCTCGTTACCGCACACGACTTGGAGAGAACGACTAGGACTTAGCTCTGCCCAGAGCTTGGAGATGAAGACGAAGAACTGAACAGAATTTTAACAGAGGTTTCGTAAGAATATTTTCTGATCATTTACAAAGAAAACTGTCCGATATATATAAAACTATTGTGTAACGGTCAGAATTAATTATCTATTAATTCAGACGTTACACAAGAGAATAAATAACGAACCTGGACACAAAATCGGTTCAGAAACATTTTGTAACGTTCAGAAATTAATTTTCTAACGTTTAGAAAATTAAATAAAAATGAAGAGGAGCAAAAAGATTTTTAGGGTCCCAGCCCGAACCCGAAGAGAAAATCGGATCGGCATTCGGCGCCCGCAGATGTGGGCGCGTACCCACACCCGTTACGCGCGCCGAACCGGGCCGGGCGGTGGCGGCGGCGCGCGCGTGTGGCCCAAGGGGTTCCCCACACAACAACTTAATAGAGCAAAGGAGAGAAACTAATATATGTACACATGAAGGCTTTGGTGCATCCGATGTGGGACTAAAGAAAGGAAGAGGGACTTGAGCTTTTGCAAGAAAAGCAAAACCAAAGTAAAACCAAAACCAACATATATATATATATATATATATATATATGCAAATGATGTCTAGTCTAACGGTTAAGACTGATGCATTTGGATGGAGAGGTCGTGGTTCGAGACCCCCGACGCCATTTAACTCTGTCATAACCTGTTTATTTGTGGCTTATGGAATGGGTGACTCACCCACAAAATATCATGATTTGGTTTTTAGGTATACGGGAAATAGAGGAAGAGACTGAAGTATATGGAGAAGAAGTGGGGTGGGGGTGGGGGTGGGGGGGAGTGTTGTTGGTTTCGGTTCCCTCTTCACTCCTCTCTCTCTCTCTCTCTCTCATCTCCTCTTCTCTCTTCCCTACTTGCTATATTGCTGCTGCTGCTGCCGTTGCTCATTTGCTGCTGCTGCGGCGGATGTTCTGTTGTTGCGCCGGCCGCTAGCCACCCGCTCCGGCGACCTCCGGACCCCCGCGGGCCTCCTCCGATCACAAGCTACCCTCTCTACACATCTTTTGGTCCATCTTCAATCTTTAGGGTTTTCCTATTTCCATGAAATAATTCTCTTTTCCCAAAACTTTTCAAATTAAATTTAAGATTTCAAATCTTTATAAGAGAAATTATGTGTCTCAATCCTAGGCTAACAATTAAGAAGGATCAAGGAGAAATCAAGAGTTCTTTCTTTTCCAATTTGGACTCCAAGGCAAGTCATTTTTTTCCTCTTGAGATATGATCTTAGAAATCTTCATATTGTTTCAGCTAAGTCAGAATTATTTTACTGAAATTAAGAAAAAAAAATTGAAAGTCCTCAACCCTCAAACCCCCCCCCCCCCCCCCCCCCCCCCCCTCTCTCTCTCTCTCTCTCTCTCTCTCTCTCTCTCTCTCTCTCTCTATATATATATATATATATATATATATATTTATATATATAAAATAATAATTTGTGTAGGAAATATTTTTTGGAAATGATATGTGTAAAAATTGTATGATGTTTATATGCTATTTTGTTCGATTATACTAGTATTAGAATGGTCGTGAGAGGTACCTAAATGAGCATCATTAGCTATATATAAAGGGGACAAAGTTTTCTTTTATTTGACGTATTATAATTCTTGATACTAGTAATTTACTAAGTACTATACATGCTGAATTTATTTAAAAATAGGATAAAATTTGTGATTTTGGCACGAATTAAGAAAAGTTGAGAAAGAGAAATTGGATACGGATTAATGATATTTTTTTATTATATTTCTGGACTTATAAGGATGAAATTGAATCCAAATCTTGATACAATTTAGAAAATATTATCATAAGGAAAATATAACTCTAAGAAGAGGGTATTATTATATAGTTGAATGGAAATAGGAAACAATGGTTAAGTTTTGCTATGGATGTATTATTAAGGTGACTTGATAGCAAAGGATGGTAAATACACTACTAGTAGTATTTCCATATTCTTATATGAAAAATATGCTTGTAGTAATTTTCGTAATCTTAGATACGTAGCTGGAACACAAAACTAATTCATTGAATGTCTTTGAAATGACAAATACAACTAAAAAAATTTGAATCAAGAAAGTATATTAATGATATGCTTGTAATACTTGCGTTATGTTTTGAGACTCGATTTTATATAACATTCACAATCCCTACTTATTCCATGTTAATCCTATTTGGGATGCAAGTCCATAATATGCAAACTTTGGTACGTAAAAATATTGTAATTTGAGTTTATTTATATTTATATATATGTACAAATATCTTGTCAACTGTGTGTGTTATCGGTGTTGAGAGTTGTTCCATCGAAGGAGTCCGGAGCAACCCCAAAAA